>LOEQ01007704.1:48113-59514 GCA_001685075.1 Bramus lutescens | reverse complement strand
TGCCTCTGCCTCCCAAGTGCTGGGATTAAAGGCGTGCACCACCACTGCCCAGCCATTTTAGTTTCTTTACCCTATTTATATTTTCTGTTGCTGTGATAAAATATCATAACCAAAGACAACAACCTAGTGCAGCAAAAGGTTGGTTTTGGCTTATAGGTCCAGAGGGGTAGAGTCCTTCATGTTAGGGTAGGCATTACAACAGGAGGCAGGAATCTGGCTGTTCACATCTCATCAACACACAGGAAATGGAGAAGAAGAACAGGAAGTGGAGCCAGTCTCTAAAACCCCAAAGCCTGCCCCCAAGGAGGGACTTCCTTCAGCAAGGATCCACCCCCAAAACTCTCCATCAGCCTCTCCAAACAGTACCACTCACTGGACTCTAAGGGTTCTAGACTCTGGAGCCCATTCCCATTCAAACTCCTATGCCCCCTTCTGAATCACTATCACTAGTAACGGCTACTGCAGAGCACACTTGACCTTAATGAAATCTGCAGATCCAAGTGCGGCCGGCTGCAGGAGGGGGCTTTGCCTCCTGTGCCAATCTATTCTGGCAAAAAAGAACCACACAGACCCCACACCACACCAGCCAGATCTCAACCATATGTTAGTGTGCTCTTTTGTAGGAAATAGCCTTGTTGAGGGGCTGGAAAGACAGCTCAGTGTCTTAGAGCATTGGCTGTGCTCGCAGAAGACCATGGTTTGAGTCCCGGCGCTCTCATGGTACACAAACCTCTGTAACCCTAGTTCCAAGGCAAATTTGGGGCCAGCTTGGCTGCAGAGCAAAACCCTGTTTCCAAAAAAAAAGAAGGGACAGAGAGAAAGATATATTGTTGTCCTGTCACAGTGCCTGCTTGGTAAAGGTCTCGGGAAACTGCTTCCTTAACTTTTTCCACTTTCGTATCTGTGGTTTGCTTGTGCATGTTTGCTTTTGTGTGGGCATGTGGAGGCTCTGGGCTGATGTCGGGTCAACTTTGATCCCTCTTCCCTCTCATGTGAAAAGGCAAGGTGTCTCAGTCAAACCCAGGTCTTGCCAAAATGGCTAGTTTCAACAGCTAGGTTGCTCTGGGAGAATCTCATGCCCCTGCCTTTTGCGTCTGGGAGCGTTTATGTGAGATCCGTTTATTCCGGGAATCTGAATTCAGGTCCTCATACCTGCTCAGCAAATGCTCTAACCACTAAGCAATCTCCCTAACCCTAGGAAACCTCTGTTGATGAAGAGGTCAGTATTACTAGGGTGTAGCCATGTAGCCTTCTGGTCTATTGTTAGCTGTTTAGAGTGTCCTTGGGGCTTCTAGTGGAACCTCAAAACAACACAGGATTCTGGGAATTTCCCTCCCTTTCCAGACCTATTTTCATTTTATATTTCCTCTATACAGACACTGCTAACCGCCCCCCCCCACACACACACACACTCCATTCTTCACATTTCTAAGAACCTGCCAGGTGTGAGGGTGAACTCACACTAATTAGCTGGTATGTTAATGGAACCATGCTGCCCAGACTCGGGTTCTATACAGGCATCAACCCAGGGCAACATCCAGTAGGCTATTGTGGAAATCAGACAGCTCCTCCTGGATACAGACTTTCTCCTGGCTACCGACTTCCTCCTGGATGCTGGCTTCCTTGTCTGAAAACTGAAGCTGCTGATCTAGAGTGAATCCCAGCAGACATAGTATTTGTCTGTCCTCTCCTTGTGGGGAAGAAGTGTACAGCCACCCAGGCCCGGTCCAAACCTCCAGCTGGTCTGGTAAGTCCTTTCAGGACGACCCCATGACCCCACCCCAGCATCTTTCCCATCCTGCCCAATGACAAGGGCTTCCAACACTTTAATTTCACTGTCTTCACATTCAGAAGTAAAATATAACAACAGCAATATACCTGTCATTCTACCAGCAGCCACAAAATAGAATGCTTCTATGGTTTTATAGAGGAAGGAAATCCACACAGGCAAAAGCAGTACTCAAGATTCTCACTGTACCTTCCCAGTGCCTTTGCCCTGTGCTCTGTCACAGGGGGCATGTTGCCCAGCTTCATGTATGTGGAGACATGCAGGCAGTTCAGCAAAGGCACATGTAATGACTGTCCCTGAAACTGGTAACTTTGGAAACTGAAAGCCACACCTTGCTCAAGGAGCAACTTAGCCCCTCCCCACATGCTCCTCTGACCCCATCTATGACTTTCATCAGGTTTTCCACCCTTTCCAGCATCTTGACGTCACAAATAGGACATGACGTGGCAATGACATGACTCAGCCAATGGACTGGTCCACAGATTGGGCTTCTGGTCCTTGTCTCTAACATTCACTGTCTGGTCTTGGGGAGCCCCGGGCCACAGTATGTCCAAGATTAGATGAGGATATTAGGCTTGGGTGGTCTCCAGTGGCCCTGTCATCTCTGACACCTTGAAGCCCTCTGATTCTACTTCCAGATCAGCTCCCGCGATGACTGTGGACACTGGGGCATCCTGTGCTCCTCACTGCCTGGATTCTTTTGACTGTAATAGCATCATGCATGGAGCTGGCTTTGTAAACTTGAGGCATGCATGCATGTGTTCATAATCCTGGATAGGGAGGGGCCACGTGTGCTGAGTGCTCAGGGAGGGTTACAGCCAGCCAGGGCTCTTGGATCTCAAGGACAGAGGAATCCAGGGGCCAGCATGGTCAGAAAGAAGAGGCCTAGGTCTTTGGGGAGGATTTACCAAGTAGAGATGGAGGGTCTAGGGGCTGCTTGAAGGTGGCCCTATGGCTCATTTCTGTGGCAGACTCTTCCAATTAGTATGAGCCCAATGCCTCTTGGTTCTTAAGTCAGAGGATACACACCAGATCAAAGTGGAAGAGAGAGGTAGAGATCCCATCCTCGCTGGGAGGACCTGTGGTCTGGCTACAGCTATACAGGAGCCCAGTCCGGGAGATCTCTGATCCTAGGAGGTGCCCATAAAATGTGACATTGCTCAGCTAGGCTCCTTCTCAAATACCCCTTCTCTATGCCTTCTTAAGGGTCAGAGTCCTTGGCTAGTGGCCAAGAAGTGAAGGCAGCCCTGAGTCATGGGGAAAGTACCTAGCCTTGGAGGAGGACCAAGATGGAGGATCTGTCCCTGCACAGACAGTTGTCTGCAGAAGCCTTCCTGAAGGCCCTGGATTGAGGAGCTGATTGGAGTGTGACCACGGGAGAGCAAGGCCTCTGCCCTCTCCACATAGGAGCTCAGCTAGATCTCCTCAGGCCTCCAGGCCTGCTCCCTGCAGAGGTTCCTGGTGCTCTCCGCAGCCAGGTGGGCTGGTGTGACACCCAGAGTCTCCTTTCTTGCAAGAACTCTGAGCAGCTGTCTACAGGAGAGGCATTTGGCCGCTTCCTGTACTGACCCCAAGGACCCTTCCTAGGAGGCTGTGGCCTGGATCCTGTCATCTTTCTCAGCTCCTTCAACTCCATAGGGCTCCTTCTATGCCCCTTGGGGCTGCCTCTGTTAATCCTGTCCCTTCCTGGGTTCTTTCAAACATCATTTACGAACAAGGGTAAGCAATCATGGCAGCTGCCTGGCCTGGCTGTCAGAGCCATTAACCTTACACACACAGACACACACACCTGTGTGACACCATGTGATGCCCCACCTGCTACTGAGCCAACACCAAAGGAACACGGTCACAATCAAGATCATTTCAAGATGGTCTGGAATAAGCACCATTCCTTTGGCAAAAACTGTTGGAAGCCATGGACCACCTTACTTCCCCCCATTGTCTCCCTACTTCATCAACGAGCATGCCGGTCCAATCCACAGTGCCTCCAAGTGAAGGAGGGCAGCGTCACTGACTACGCTGGTGACAACAGATGTGGGGGTCACATTGATGATAACCCAAGTACTAAATCCAGTCGCCATCCCTCAGACCTCCTCTCAGGGCTCTAATCAGAACTGATGGCCTCGGGTGTCCAGGCAGCAGGTGGACATTGTGTAGACAGCAAAGGTCCCCTCACCTCTGACAGGGAGATTGAACTAGAATCCAAAGAACTGCTGGCCTAGGCAGGGAGTGAAGACCACCCCACCTGAAGGCCTGTTTGAGGGCAGCAGCCCTCAAAGGGAAGAGATTCCATCTGAAGTATGTTAGCATCTCAAGGGAGCCTTGCCCCAAGACTCCCATGATGGAAAGGCTTAGACACCGGAGAATTCTGGTGATTCTCACTTTGAACCCATGACAGCATCTTTCTTTAATGCTTTAGAGCACATTTAGGGGGTTCCCCAACTCATAATGTCTAAACTTGAGGGGTGCAGCTCTGATCTTCATGTGGCAGCTTCCTTCCTCCCCCTTTTCAGGGATCTGCTCGCCCAGTAGGAACAGTAGCCTTTTTTTTCCATGAAAAGGACTACCCACAAATCGCATGTATCCATCTTAGATTCCTTTTGGAATCAAGGGCACATGTGTGTAACTGGGCATGGCAATGGTCCCAGGTAGTGGACCTGAACATGGCATGAAGGGCTGCTGGGTGTGCTGGGATTGCCACAGTCAAACCACTGGCTATCAAAACCTCCTGCCATTCCCAGGGTGTGGGGGAAGTGAAAGCACCCTATATAATGCAAATGGACTTGGGGGCTGTGAATGGCTTACCGGATCCTAGACCTTTGTATATAGTTGGATAGTCTACCACCTGTCAATGAATCCCAACTCGTGTCTAGCAACAGTGGAAGAAGACAAACAAGGTCTTGGTCACCTTTCCAGCTCCTTGTAAGAAAGACTGTGAAACCATTTTCAAAGAGACATTTTACTTGCACTCCACTCATTCCAAAGACTGTACAGAGGCGTCTGCCAAAGTAAACAGCCCTGAGACTCCTCTGGCCGCTGAGAGTGTGGTCTCTGGTAATTAAGTCTCTGTGTTTCCTGCAGTAGCAGCCTGCTCTCTGGGGGACACTGGCCAAGAGCCTTCCAAAGACTGAATACTAATTTCGTCATCTGCACAGGTTACCTGCCTTCAAGTGACAAAAGACTAGCTCTGGAAACCCATGTGCAAAATGGGAAGAACCGTGCCGAGGGGCTGGGCCATAAGTGCATGTTCTTGCATTTAGAAAACAAAACAAGCAGCTTCATTTTCTGAAGACAAACTTGATTTAACTAGAACCATCGAGGAAGGGTCATCAAATTTTCTGGTGAAATTTGGGTCAAAGAGTTTCCCCTCACACCTGCGTAGAGCTTGAAGGACCAGCCATTTAGATGCTGAGCAACTGGGCTGTAGAAAGAACGGGGCCATTTTTAGGGAGGACATGAGGATAGACGGACCCATTTCTAGGTAGGACATGAGGATAGATGGACCCATTTCTAGGTAGGACATGAGGATGGACGGACTCCTGTGAAGCTGCTTTCTGAAACTAAGTACCATAAATGTCCATAGGGTTTTTATTTTCCTTTTCCTGAAAAAGAAAAGTAAGCAACGCAAATAATAATAATAATGATAATAGCAAAAATACTTCTTGCTTTAAAATTCCAGTTGCCCAGTTAAATAAGTTTCTCTCCTTCCCTAGCTCCTGGACCCCCACCCTCACCCACATGCCACCCACCCATCCCCACTCCTCGGAGGACGCTGCTTCCTTTCCCCAGCAGCCTCCCACCTTTGACCTCTTCATATACCTAGGCAGACTCTCCACATGGCCAACCTGATGTCTTAGGCTTCAGAGTGGCCACCAGAGCACCAGCAGGGCGAGTTTCACTCCCTTGTGTCTTGCATTGGTTGCAGTGCGGTTAATTGAGGGTTGGGTGTATTTTTCTAAAAATCAGAAACTGATTTCCAGAATGGCATCATGAAAGCAAGAGGTATATTTGACTGGCCCCACAAGTCAGTAGAGAGGAATAAAGCAGTTTTGAGAAAGTCATAGGCAGGTCCAAACTTCTGACATTGTGATAGGCTGTTGTGGGCTATAAAGTTCAAACAGGAGAACCATGCGGTTAGTGATAACAACAACAAATAAAAATAAAAATTCTCATAATATTTTAAATAAGTTTACAATTTTGTATTGGGCAGAATTTATAACTGCCCTGGGCCGCCAGCTGCCCCAGGTTGGGCCCACAGGATAGAAGAGGAATTATTTGTTGTTTTTGGTTTTTTTTTCCTATGGACCCACCCACACTTCAGGCAGTGGGTCTTCTATGTAAAAGAAGAAAATGTTCACTTGAACCCGGTTTGCGGAGACGGGGAGTCTTCTGTGTTTCTGGGATCTTTGTGTCGATAGTTAAGCAAAGTAATTTTTTGCCTGTGCTTTGAACGGGTTTCCTCTGAACCCCCGCTGTCATCCACTAAACCTCCTTTGAGGCCACTTGGTACTGAGTCCCCTGGAGTGAAACATGGCACCTCCTCACAGCTGCCCCTGCAGAACCGCGTGCACACCCTGGTGCTTTACCACAAAAGAGCTCACTTGCCAACACCCAGGACCCCTCCTGAGCTGGCAGGTACCTGGACAGTTTGTTTTGCCATCTATGCAGAACCCTAGGAGTTTGTTTCTTGTTTGGAGGGAATGGACCTTCTCCGTTCTGGGCCTTCACCAAATGGTTTCCAAAGCACTCAGCAACACCCTCCCTCCCCCATACACATACCTGGTCCTCACTTCAAATGGTCCCTTCACCCTTGCACTCACTAGCTCCTCCTCTGCTCCCATCCGCAGCCCCTGCTGGTTCCTTGCATCACCCTAGCAACTCCTTGGCACCTTTGTTATTTTTTTTTTCACTTTCCAGTTCTCTCATCTCACCCCCAGATCAGTTGGATCTATCCTTTGCCTCCGTGCCCATCACATCAGGCCTCTACCCCCGCTCCCCTCCCCCACTCGCCACACTTCTTGCCTTTCAGCCCAAGAGCTCTGCAAGGTTCCCCTGGGGAGGAAGAAGCCCTGTCTAAAAGTTGTCTGACCTTGACTGTTTTCCTGGTCCTTGCCATTAGACAGACTCTGTTGCAATTTGTTCCCCATCAGAGAGGAAACTAGACGCTTGGATTGGCTTTACATTGGGTCTCCGTTCTAAGTCCAGGACTGGTGAAGAGGCTCTCCGCCTTTTCTTTGTTTTGGCTTCATGATTAAAAGCGGAGTCTAGAGCTTTCCTGTAGGCTTTTAATTTAATTGTCATGGAAACAGGCTTAGGGTCTGTGACTCCTATCTCCATAGAGGAGGGTGGCCGGCTTCAAGCAGAGCTTAAATGAAAAGGTAATAACAGATGTAATATTTGGGAACTTTGCCGGTTTCATTCTGATTTTCCTTGTGCCTGCAAGCGTCACTGTTCCGAGCCACGCAAGCAGCGGCCTCTGCTAGGCTCAGGCCTACACCGATGGCCGTCCGCTTGCCCACCGAAGCATGACGGAGGGTCCTGAGCAAAGGGCGGCTGTCCCCCATGCTAGAAAAGCCGTGCAGAATGCCTCCAGATATGCCCTTCGATTTTCCTTGGGAATGCAACCTCATTTCCCTTCAGAGCACGGGCTGGCGGGATCTGGGACGAGGTCTCTAATAAAGAGAAGACCAAAGGAACAATGGTTCTTTAACTTAAACAACAACAACAGCTCTTTGGTTTGTAACTCGACCAAAAATAAACAAGCGAGTTCTGTGGCCTTCGAGTACCCTATGAAGCATCCCCCGTGTCTCCTGTGAACCACCGGGGTTCAGCAGAGCCCCTGCACCTCTGCTAGAGTTCTGCGCATGTGCTCTTCAGTGAAGAATACACGTCTATAAGTGGCTTGATGAAATTGAGACACTCGCCTGTGCTTTCTGGGGCAAGGAGAGGTGTTGCCATTGGTCCGTGTGGGACAGAGTGATCTTTCTGGGCATATATGATTGGATGAAGACTATGGTAAAGCAGGTGTCATGTGAGTCCATGGTCGATACTGACAGAGAAAGCTGTTGGCTGATAACTTAGAGGGTGATGGCTTTTGTAAGCTTCCTATGGCTCTGGGCTCAAACCCAGCCTCACAATACTGAAAAATCAGGCCCTTTGGGACAGAAGCCTTGTGCCTCCCACCATGGCTTTTCTCCACCAACTTGGGTCTACAACCCTGCATGACTGGACTAGACTCCCCCAAGCACAAAGTTGTCCTTGACATCTCTGGTTACCACTGGAAAAAGACGTCGCAATTCCATGTGTCTGAGAGCTTGCTGTCTAAGACATGGAGCCTCACATCCTACCCAAAGGAACTGTACACTACCCCAAGTCTCAAGCCCATCTCCCAGCTTCTTATTGAAGCTTCTGGACGCTACACAGCTTCCCCCTCGCTGAAAATTTCTTTTTCCGATTTGGTGCACTTGGTGCAGTATTTAACCCTGTGTTTCACTTCCATGGTGAACAATAGACTTTCTGTTGTTTCTTACAGACTTGGTGAGGTGGGATATTAGATTCTCCATGCCAGTACATCTTAAATCTGATGCTCTGCTGCAGGTTCCCATTCGCCAGTCCCTTTTCGCCTAGCTTGATGTTTTATGTCCTTCCTTCCTTCCTTCCTTCCTTCCTTCCTTCCTTCCTCCCTCCCTCCCTCCCTCCCTCTCTCCCTCCCTCTCTCCCTCCCTCCTTCCTTCTTTCCTTTGTGTTGTTTTGTTTTATTCTGATCATCTTTACTATGATTTTATCATATTCTTCATTTTGACTTTTTCTTTTTTTTTTCCTGGTGCACCCAACTGGTTTTTTAATCCCCTTAGCTATGTTGAAAGTTGGCCCCTTTTTGTGTTGACAAAGGAAAGCACTTTGCTGATAGATTCTGACTTTCATGATGGGGCCTTTTTCAAGGTCACCCCACATCACTCACCATGATTAGGCGCTATTTCAAAACCCTGGACTCTCTGCTGGGTCTTCCTTTCCGTTTCTGTCATTGATTTCTGGTTATCAGTGGTTCCTTTGGCCAATGCCTGAATGTTCCAGATCAGAGACCGATTCTTCCTTTTCCTCTGTTCAATAACATCCAGGTTAAGTGTCCATAGGGAAAAACACCCCAGGTGGCTAAGGGTCAGCATGTCACAAGTGCAGGGGACATTGTGTCCCCAGTTAATACACAGCCTCAACCGCTTAAAATGCCCAGCTTCCTCTTCTGCACCCAGTGGGTGGGGGCTTCAACTTAGAACTCATTTGCCTGTGACCCAGCAGGGTCTGGCTGTGTGGTCTCTCCCCAGCCCTCAAAGGGTGACACAGGTCTAAGGTCTTCCTAGAAAACAGAGGCTTCAGTATCCAACCCTGTTCCCACCCTCAGTTTTACAAAGTACAGGAATCAAAGTTCACTGCAACTGGAATGTTCCAAATGGAAAAACATCACCGTGAAAACTGGCTTGTTCTTTGAAATGTGACTTGGCACACTGCCCAGATAAGTGTACCACTCTTATAAGTAAGAGGACCCTGAAAGAAAAGAAGGAAGAAAAACAGTTAACCATATTTGGACTGAGTATGTAGCTCAATGGTTGAGTGTGTGCTTGCCCTGCTCAAGGCCCTGGGTTCAACCCTCAACAATGCCAAAAGAAAAATGAGAGAGAGAGATTCTAGTCGCCCCACCCACCCNACCCGTGGGAGGGCAGGGACTCTAACCACAGCACTATTCCAGAAGTCAGAGATGAACCCATGAGAGCAAGACGACTGGTTCTCAACCTGCGGGTCTCAACCCCATTGGGGATGGCATATTTACATTAGGACTTATAGCAGCCGCAAAGTTACAATTATGACGTAGCAACAAAACAATTTTGTGGTTGGGGGACCCCTACAATATGAGGGACTGCATTAAAGGGTCACAGCATTAGGAAGGTTGAGAACCGCTGCTCGAGAGAGATGTGGGGAGGTCAGTGAGGAAGCACACTAACCAAAGGTATCTGGGAAAGGCCTAGAAATGCCAAGAGGAAACGTTAACTGCCTAACTCAGCAGCACGGGCAAGCAGAAGTCTCACCAAGTCACTCCAGAAGACGTGGAAGAGGCGGCCGAGAGCTCCTCGCTGCAACTGTGGTCCTTAATGTCTGTGTCTCCCAGAGTTCCACACTGCCATTTTGTATCCTTTCTGGTGTAAATATTTTGCACTGTAAAAAACAAAATGTAAATACTGACTGTATATTTTGTTCTTGTCTTTTCTAAAGTGGAAACTGATCTGGGCAATAAATGTCAAATCATCTACATCTTGTTCCTTTTCTGTCTTTTTTCCCTCCTCCTTCTTCTTAGAAATCATATACTATAATATCTTTCAGGAGGCAGGGGCTGATTAAAGAAGGCCTCCATTCCTGACTAATGGAGGGAAGATGGCGCCAGCTGAGGAGATGGGGATTAGGGGGCCCGGAGCCCAGATGAGCTTGGCGTCTTTCACTAACAGGTGTGGGACCCTGATTGAAGTCTCTTAACCTCTTCGGGCTTCACCCGAAAGTGAAAACAGCTGTCAGGCTTTTAAAACGCAACAGAGTAGCAGATGTAAAATACTTTGAAAGTAAAAACTTGTATTCAAAGGCACCAAACTGCTCAGTCTTAACTGTCAGAGTCTCCAGTGGTTGGGAGGCAGATACTTCATAGATGGGAAACCTCCACCTATTTTGTGTTATTTTTTTTTTGCTTGAACTCTATTTTGGAACGAAACCAATAAGAAATTGAGTGTACTGTTAATTTCTGTAGCTACTTTTAAAGATCCATAGTTACTAGTCAAAATTATTTTATGGGCTTTAAAAGCACTTGAAGAAGAATTTTTTTATTTGAGTGTGTGCGCATGCATTGTGTTGCCTATGTGTATGATGTTTTGTTTTGTTGTCATCATGGTGGGGGGAGAGTTGTCTGTTTGCCAACATGTATGCTTGTGTCCCGCATACAATTGGATCCCCTGGGACTGGAGTTACAGACAGTTGTGAGCTGCCATGTGGATGCTGGGGATTGAACACGGGTCCTCTGGAAGAACATCAGTGCTCTCAACTGCTGATCTACCAATCCAGCCCCAAGAAACAAGTTTTAATGATCCTACTAATACCTATGATTTGAATATGTTCTTAGATTAGCTGAAAATTTATCAGTTTCTAACATGCCTTGAAGAACCAAATGACCTAAAATTAACAATCTATCAAGTATAAATGGGAATCTCAAAGAATAGTCCAGGCAAACAAAACAAGCACCTACTTTACTCATTCAAATGACCAAACTGAAGCCATTCAAAAACAAGCTGAGGTGTTGTCCACATCACCTTGACCATGGATATTTGCCATTTCAGAGTAGGGAAAAAAAGCCTTCAAAATTGGCACCCATCCCTCACATCTTACAGAGGAGAAACTGATTTATGTGACTTGTGCCTATAATCCCAACACTCTAGAGACAGAGGCAGGAAAATCAGAAGCTCAGCTACATTGCAAATTTAAGACCAGCCTGAGCTATATGAGACCTTGTCTCATGATAGATAAATAGACAGACAGATGATAGATGATAGATAGATAGATAGATAGATAGATAGATAG
>LOEQ01007704.1:18710-39435 GCA_001685075.1 Bramus lutescens | reverse complement strand
GCCTCGAACTCACAGAGATCCGCCTGCCTCTGCCTCCTGAGTGCTGGAATTAAAAGGCATGTGCCACCACCGCTCAGTTCTAATTCTGTTTTATTTCCTTGAGAAACGAGATTTTTTGGTAGAGAAAAGGGAAGATCCAGGTACAATCTGCAAGAGTTTGAGTTATAGTTGTGTGGTTAAATGTCACTACATTAACTCAGGAATTACTTGGTCTTCTAAAAGGGGGAATGTGGGGCTGCAGAAATGGCTCAGGGTTAAGAACCCTTATAGAAGATGCACATGGTAGCTCACAACTGTCTGTTACTCCAGTTGCAGGGGATATAATGCCCTCATGTGGACTCTGAGGGTACCAGGCACACACATAGTCCACAGACATACATGCAGACAAAACATCTATACACATAAATAAATGAATCTAAAAAAAAACACTTTTAAAAGAAGTGGAAATGTTTCCACAGACATGTCACCTAAGCTCAGCTCCCTGCAGGTGCCTGAAGGCAATGACCAACTTGCTCACACTGATAGTCCCCAGCACGTACCTACGAGACTTGAAGTATCAATTTTCCTCTAAACAAAATGATTAGTTACCATTCTATTTTGTGAAGAGACACCATGACTGTGGCAACTCTTATAAAAGACAGTATTTAATTAACAGCTTCAGGGGGTAGTCCATTGTCAGGTCAGGGAGCACGGCTACATGAATGGTGCTGGAGAAGTAACTGAGAATTTTACATCCACAGGCAGCAGAGAGACACTGGTCCTAGCATGGGCTTCTGAAACCTCAAAGCCCACCCCTAGTGACACACTTCCTCCAACAAGGCCACACCTCCTGATCCCTCTCAAGTAGTGCCACTCCCTGGTGACTAAGCACTCAAATCTAAGAGCTTGTGGGGCCATTCTTACTCAGACCACCACACAGAATGAAGTCTTGGAGAAGGCAGCAGTGGAAATGCAGCAGCAGGACCCAGAATTCCCAATCAGTCTGCATAAGAAGAAGTTGAGGCTTGGTGAGGAGACCACCAAAGGTGCTCGTTGCCGAGCCTGAAGACCTGAGCTCAGTCCCTAGGTCCCATGTGATGGAAGGAGAAAACCGACTCCCAGAAGCTGTTCTCAGAGCTCCACATGACGGCTGCGGCACATACATTCACACACACCTCCCACCCACAATAAATAAATGTTTTGGAAAAAATTGAAAGAGGGTGCTGAGATATTAAGCTATAAAAAGGGCTCAGGAAGAGCCCTCACCATCAGCCAGGAATGGGACAATCATTACAATTTATTAAAATTCATCAATCAATGAAGTCGTCGTTATATTAAAATTTAGTTTAAAGAAACCAATGGGTGACTGTGACAGAATGACAGGAAACCAATTCATTATCTCAAATGAGGCATTTATTCTGCCTTCCCATATCAACCATGCCCCCATAATCAAATAGTAATGAGCACACGTGTCTCTTTATAAAGGTTCTCTGTCTAATAAATGAAAAATAAATTAAAGAATTAGAGTATAGCCATTTTGCATCTCCAATGAATTAATACTTTTAGGCATTTACACTAATGGCTGAGAATGTCACACACACAAAAAAAACATAATCAGATATCCTAGGAAAGAGAACACAGCACTGTGGAGTTGCTGGTGATACCAAGTCCAGTCGACTGATCTCTGAGTCTGGCTAAACTAAACAGTGCCTGAACTAAAATAGGAGCTGTGTGTGACCCACATGGGCATCAGCAAAGTCCAGGCTGTGGAGGAGGTGCTAGAGTTCTTCAGCAGACATCCAGTCACAGGGGTGACTCCTGAAAACTGAGTCTTTTTAGGTAAGCTTAAAAAGAGAGGATGAAGGAGTCTGTAGACTGAAGGCGACGCCAGCAGCACACGGTGATTTTTATACTGGATCTGAGTCAAAGGGCTGAGCAGTGGGGTCACTCTTTGTAATGGGGACGCCTTAGTCATAGTGTCTGAAACAGACATTTAGGTGATAAAATTGCTAAACGCCAAGTAGAAGTGAGTGGTACAAGGTGCATGAGGTCTTCTGTTCTAATGAAGACAGACGATGAAGACCAGATTTATCCTCCTGACCACAATCAGTAAGATAATAGGCCATATAAATATAAATATAAAGCAGGAGGTGGGGAACGCTTGTCTTTGGATGCTGAATCTTGCTTCAAACAGAGGTGTCAAAAAAAAAGAGAAAAAAGAAAGAGTGAGCACTGACTGAGAGGGGTAACAAATGAGGTGGGCTTTAGAGTGACCCAGACTGAGGGACTAGTCAGGAAACGCCCCCCACCCCCACCAACAGTCTCCCCAAGTTGAGGAGACAGAACCGAGAAGTCGGATCAAGTGGCTTGTGCCAGGGACAGGCAAGTGCACAGAGAGGGTACCTCTGAGGCACTCACCAATGCAGGTATGGATGGAAGCTGCCAAAAGCCTGGGAATGAGCCACCCACGGGGCAAGGTGGGCATTTTCAGAAACTCACCAGCAAAGCCTGTGGCCTCACCATAGGAAGAAAGCTAACTAGAGCAAGAGGATTCTAGGATTCGAGTCATGAGGCCAAATGGGCTCTGGAGCCACAGCTGCTCAGCCCCTACCCAGCAATGCTTAAACACAGGCCTCAGAAGGCCCCAGCAATGCTTAAACACAGGCCTCAGAAGGCCCCAGCAATGCTTAAACACAGGCCTCAGAAGGCCCCAGCAGTTTCCAAGCAACTTGCATTCCAGAAAGGGGAAAAAAAAGAAAAAAACCACAAGACTGTGTTGCAAGAATATGAAACATCCAGGAGCAGCAAGACAAAAATCACAGCGTGTGTGTGTGTGTGTGTGTGTGTGTGTGTGTNAGGCCTCAGAAGGCCCCAGCAATGCTTAAACACAGGCCTCAGAAGGCCCCAGCAATGCTTAAACACAGGCCTCAGAAGGCCCCAGCAGTTTCCAAGCAACTTGCATTCCAGAAAGGGGAAAAAAAAGAAAAAAACCACAAGACTGTGTTGCAAGAATATGAAACATCCAGGAGCAGCAAGACAAAAATCACAGCGTGTGTGTGTGTGTGTGTGTGTGTGTGTGTGTGACTGCATGCACATGACTGCATGCGTGTGCACACACGTGTGTGTATGAGAGGGGTCATGGCCCAGTATACAAATGAACAGCAACTTTAACTGATACTGATAAGAAAACAAACAAAACAACAGAAATGCTAGAACTGACAGGGACGTTGTAAGCAGTTGCTACAGCTGTCGTCGGGACAGCTACCAAGAGGAATGACTGAACATGCGAGCAATGATCACGTGAGAAAGACTCAACTGCATTTAGAGGTTAAAACGAAAAGCAATGGAAAACTTAGCACACGCACAAGGAAGGAGAGTATTACACATGGCGAAAGAAAAGGTTCATCAACTTGAAAACACAGAAAGGGAAATTATTCAAACGGAAGCACAGGGAGTAAAGACAGGAGGGAAACGGCACTGGTGGACAAGAAAGTAAATCCCAGCCTTCGAATGGGTGGCTGTGTGTCTGGATGAGAAGGAGAAGGGGCCCTAGCTTGCTTCTCTGGGGCTGTGATAAACACCATGACCAGAAGCAACTGGAGAAGAAAGGATCAATTTCCAGTCACAGCAATCACGGGGGAAGGTCAAGGCAAGATCTCAAGACAGGCACTTGAAGGAGAAAGCAATAGCACCTGGCGTGGTGGCCCAGCGCTAGGAAGGCAGAGGCAAGCAGATCTCTGTAAGTTAGAGGCCGGCCATAGTGACTGAGTTCCAGGACAGACAGGGCTACGGGGAGACACTGTGTCTCAGAAAACAAACAACACAAAAAAGCAAAAGGAAGGAAAAGAGAAAAAGGAAGAAGGAAGGGGGGAGAGAATGAAGGAGGAAGGGAGGGGAGGGAGGAAGGAGGAAGGGAAGGAGTAACTCTGTTTACTGGCTTTCTCTCCCTGGTTTTGCTCAGCTGCTTTTCCTATACAGCCCATGTTCGCTTACCTAGGGACGGCACCCACAGTGGGCTAGGTTCTCCTATAGTAATCAAGAAAATGCCCCCAAAGACATGCCCACAGGCCAATCTGATGGGGGCAATTCCTCAGCTGAGGTTCTGTCTTCCCATATTGACAACCAAGTTTAGTTATAATAAGGGGATATTTGTTGCTGTTTTGTTTTTCAAGCCCAGCTATGGCTATCCTGGAACTCACTCTGTACACCAGGCTGGCCCCAAACGCAGAGACCCACCTGCCTCTGCCTCCCAAGTGCTGGGATTAAAAGGTATGTGGTATGTGCCACCACCGCCTAGTAGGAATTTTTATAAAAGGAAATAGTAACTGAAGCCAGATGTTTTGGGGCATATACCTGTAATCCAGCATTCATGAGACTGAGGTAGGAGAATCTTGAGTTTGAGGTCAGGCTGAGTGACATAGCAAGACTCTGTCTCAAAAAACCAAAAGGAAGGGCTCAAGGGAAGAAAGAAGGAATTCTTCCATTCTGATCAAAATTATTAAACCCTGGATTCAGAAAGCCCAAGGAACCCAAACTACAAGACCTACCAAAATAAAATTTCATAAAATCAAAAATAAAGATAAATTTCATAAATAATCAAAAGGCAAAAAAATACAACTGACTTTTTTGTTTCGAGAACTTTCTATGTAATAGGTTTTCTGTCCAGAATAGTAAGTTTCTCCACTGACACAGTAAACCAGATCAAGTCAGATTGAAAAAGTATAGGAACAGGTTATTGAAAGAAAAGAAACTCCCAGGCAGGTCTCAGAGATTGAGGCCAGAGAAATGGGCTAAGGTAGGGAGATTTTATAGATTGTAGGCAAGGGGTGAGGACGTGTCCACTACAAGCTGGGTTTGTGTCAAGTATGGTCAAAAGCTGATGGCCTAGGTGGGGACTTGGTCAGCTGGTGGCACCAAGAATTCGGTGGAATTGGGCGCCTTTCTTTTGTCCAAAGTCTTGCTGAATGGGTGGGGTTTGGAGAGAGGGAGAGACAGACAGACAGACAGACAGAAATGGGGCTTCCTGGGCCATGTAGGGACGAATGGGGGCTCCAAACAAACGCTGTATAGCTGTAGATAACCTAGACTCTTTTTATTTCTAATTTACTGAAAAATGTTTCCCATAATATATTCTGATTACGGTTTCCTCTCCCCTTACTCCTCCCAGTTTCTCCACACCTCACCTCTCCTCCAGTCCGGATCCACACACTTTCTGTCTCTTCTTAGAAAACAGGCAGGCAGCTGCTTTTAATCCCAGCATTCAGGAGGCAGAGACGGGAAATCCCTGTGAGTTCAAGGCCAGCCTGGTCTACAGAGTGAGTTCTAGGACAGCCAGGGATACACAGAGAAACCCTGTCTTGAAGAAACAAAAAGGAAAAGAAAAGAAAACAAGCAGTGATCTGAGAAATCCTAATAGGATAAATCAAAGAACAAATTAGAATATGACAAAATAACCAAGCAAGAAAAAAGGCCAAACAAAAAGCATAAGAAACAAATACAGATGCAAAGACACACACACAGGCATCCCATAAAAAAAAAGGAAAAAAAAACACTCTGATGTCTAACCAAAGGGCAGGGGGTGAAAAAAAATAGCCTGACTTAACAATATGAGACAAAGAACTTTCCAAAGATGCCTCTGATGGCACTTTTGTTGGCCATAGACTACCTCCTCTCAAGAAGGGCTTGCTTCCCCTGTGAGACTCCCTTGGAGAATACTAAATTTTCCTTTGCCAGTTGTTATCAACTGAACATGGCTTCTGGCTTAGGGATGGGGTGGGTGTGCCCACAAGGGAGGCACACAGCTGGAAGGTGAGGTCCCTGGTCATGCTGTGGCTAAAGGCAGAAATCAGTGCCCAACAAATGCTTCGTTTCCTTTCTCCTCTTTATTCAGCCCGGAACCCCAGCGCATGGAATGGTGCTGCCCACATTCAGACAGGTCTTCCCACCTCATTTATCCCAATCTAGAAACTCCCTAAATGATATGCCCGGGATTCTGTTCCTGGTTAAATCTAAATCCTGTCAAGCTGAAAAACCAGTACTGACCACCTAGTTCTGTTTTATGAAGAAATGAAGGGCTGAAATGAAGATTTAGCAGTGACTGTTCTGTGTGTGTTGAGAACATTTTTTTCATTCACTATTGTAACCTATGTAAACAAATACTTTTAAAGAAAACACTTCATTCACAAATCATGCATTCTTTGGGAACAAAATCCATACTTTTGGAACCAATTCACAGTCTTAAGTTCTTTGATGACATCTGTCCTGGCTGTTCCTGTCTGAATCACTTTGTGATACTTGATGACAGCCAAAATCTAACCAAATTAGTAAGCATTCTAAAAGTAAATAAATGTACAGGACCAAATTAGAGACAGATAATATTGGGCTTTAAATGTAGAACTTCCTGTTCTGGTTAATGATATTGCTTGGCAGGGAGATGACAGGTGAGGAGCAATAATCCTGAAGTCAGATCTGGCAATCCTCCAATGCTTAGGATGTCACACCATTATAAATGCTGCTGGAAGATTCTCATGTTTCTGATATTCTAATCGAACATTACAGTGCTTCTCAATTTCACCTAAAACCTCCATTAATTGTACCCCAAACAAGAACAAACCTCTGTGAAGACTGTTAATGGGCCACAAGCCTTTGGCATCACCAAGAGACCACGTCCCATAGCAGGGAAAATCAGCACAGTCCGAGTACGAAGCCAGAAATCCTAGTGTCTGATAAAGGCGCAGTCGGACTATGAAATCAATCACTCACAGAGCCAGCAGGCAAGTGAAGAATATGATGTCAAATTCTGCTGTTTGTGAATGACAAGGGTCGGGCCGCGTAAAATCAGCTGCGTGTGCAACATCAGCGCTCTTGCGGGTTTTCCAAGAAAGTACCTCACATTCCGTAAAGATCAGCAACAGGACTGTGGAGTCCTTCAATTCAAAACAAACCCGGCTTTCCCCATTTCCCTGCTTGCTGATCCACCAAGGTGTGAGCAAGCCGCCTCCCCTGCAAACCTATATCACCCCTCCCGACACTCATCATGAACAGAGGCCTCCCTCCTTGAAGGCCCATATCCCTGAGGCCAAGTGCCCAAATAACCGACCCCCCCCCAAAAAAAAAACAACTGTTAGATTTGGGTTGATAGATTCGATGTGGAATAAAAGAAAGAATAAAACCAACCTCAATGTGGGGAAGGGGGAAGACTATCCTTTAATCCGAACAGCGAAGGATACCAGTTTCTCTTCAGGAGTGGAGATTGCCCAGGTGGAGGGGGCTTGGGGCTTTTCAGGGCAGCAGAGGGAATTATTGGAAAGGAAAGGTTTATCGATGGATGTGTTCTTTATAGTTCCAAGGTCAAATAAGTTCAGCAGACTTTCTCCTTACTGAGTTGGTTTCTGAGGTCAGGAGAGTGGTCTGAGTTGGGAGTTTCTCAATGCAGCTGAGGTTCCTTAATTTAGGTCGTTAACCCTTTAATGACAACAAAACAGCAAAACCCATGAATGTCCACTTTGATTACCAACTTAAAAAGACATTTTAAAGGGGATGGAGAAGTGGCTCAGCAGTTAAGAAGATCCAGCACCCACAGAGGACAGCTCACACCCACCTGCAACTCCAGCTCCATGGGATTTGACGCCCCCTTCTGGCCTTCACGGGCACTGCATGCACATGGTGCACATAGAGACAAGCTGGTATACGCACATACACATAAACACATTTTAGAAACATTTCCAAGTATGGAAAAGAAGCATAGTACTATGATACCATGCCCACTCTCTCAGTGTGGTACAGAGTTCAGAAGTTAAGGTTTTACTGTAACCTTTGATAAATATGGGGGGGGGGATGCTTTCAGAAGAAGCATTGGGAACTCTTCATTCAACTGAATCATGAATGTGTATAATAGGTCTCAGGGTGTGTATATGTGAACTAAGGGTTATTTTTATTCCAAATGATTAAGTGGGTCAGCAATGCAAGCATGTATGTAGTGCAACAAGACAAGGAGCAGATGATAGCATAGCTACTACCCTCAGGTAGAGGGCCACAGTGATAATCCTTAACAGTCCAGGTCCCTGGGGCACACTGAAGGTAGGACTCCCAGGCTACATTTCAATGTGGCTGCTTCCCACTCAAGGGTTTGGGTCTCTAGGAGCGGCGTCTGTCATAGCCCCTCAGTGGGAACATCCTCTTGGATGTGGGAGCTGTCTCCCTTGTGACCAAATCTCCTGGTTCCTGTAGGGCTCTTCTAGCTCAGTCGACAGATAATTTAGCAACACTTGATTTCTTCACCATATAGAACAAGGTGGAGACTGACCTCCTCCAATGAGATGGGAAAAAAATGGATGAGCAGAGAGGGGCGGGCTGGGGCGCACTACAAGGAGGGCCGGGCCTCCTCATATCGCCTACTCTACAGTCAGGCTGCTGATAAAGTGACTTACCAGTGACACACTCAAGCAGCCAAAAGGTCTGAGGATGTGCGCTGAGCATGGTGGCAAACGCATAGAATGCCAGTGCTCAGAAGGCTAAGGCAGGAGGATTGCTGTGAGTTTGAGGCCAGACTGTGCTGTATAGTGAATACCGTGTCAACTAGGGCCACATAGGAAGAAGGAAAGAGGGGAGAGAAAACAGTGAGCACATCCTGAGAGTCTGGGCACATAGTTATACTGAATACCCTCTTGAAAGAGTATTTTCCTAGTCTTTTGGGGGCTGCTATGACAAAACACCTGAGACTAGATAATGTACAAAACAGAAAATTTACTATTTACTGTTCTGGAGACTGGTTAGTCAAAGATGGGGGTGCCAATGGGTTGACATGCCTGATGCACCCCAAATGGTGGAAAGAGAAGACACTGCCCCAGCCTCTTTTATAAAGTCATTAACTCACTTCCTAGTGCCTCACCTCTTAATACCATCATGTTAGGGGCTCAGCCTCACATTGTAAGGCCATGACAAACATCTTTCTATGAAAATATCACAGACAACAGAGAGATCCTGCTATAGTCTTCACAGTGGGACATGGAGTTCCCATGTAAAATACAACTGCAAAAATTCTTATGTCCAAATCACTCTGGTATCTGTTTTATCCTATGCTGTCACATGAGACACACATTATATCTTGTCTGTATACATACAGATATCTTATGTGTGTAGGTGCAGTTATCTCTGGGGGAAATAACTATACACATAAACAGCAAAATGCAAGGATGCTCAAGCCCCTTATATAGAATTATTCTCTACCTGCATCTAACATAGTGATACCCTGTCTCAAAAAGAAAGAAAGAAAAGAAGGAAGGAAAGAAGGAAGGAAGGAGGTATGCTGTGCACAGTTCAGGAAGAAATAGACACAGTGGTGTTTATGGCACAGATGCTGCAAGGGTTTATTGTCAACATCAGCACCATTATTAAAGTGCTCTGCGGCTGCTGACATGTGGGAAATGCCTAATAAATAGCAGCTATTTATGTGGCTACTACACTGTATGTTTTCATATTAAGTAACATTCATAATAAAGATTCATTTCAGATTCATAATGCAAATATTTGAAGGCATAATCACAAAAGCAGAACTTGATGGCTTGCCCCCTCTTCAGCCACCATTATCGCTCTGAGATGAAGAAACAGCCTCACAGAGGCTCTACTGCTTGTCCAAGGTCACGTGTGCACGAGCTGGGACCAAATCTGAGTCTGTACTCTCCATACACTTCCTTCTTCCCTTGAATGAAGAGATGAGGATAGAATAAATTGGAGGAGTATTAACACTTCTTCGTTCATCCAACTGAGAAACATGTTTTCCCCTCTACCAGCTATCATTAGTGAGCCCTACGGTAGACTAACACAGGCCGTAAAGGGAACCTGATACTGCTGTCTTGATAAATGGACACATGATCAAACCACATCTAAATATTTAGGTTTAGACACATAGGTGAGTACTGCTCTCCACCTTGGCCATGGAAGTCCCTTTCTGTAGTGGGCAGCAATGAATGCAGAGATGCATACACTCAAAGTGCTGAGAATAAATGACTGTTGTTTGAATGTTCAACTCTAAAAGGGACTTCAAAGCTCAAGGAACATGGCCAAAGAGGATGCAGGAAAGATGTTAGGGACAGCAGATGAGGATGCAGGGTGTTAGAGTCAGCAAATGAGGATGTAGGATGTTAGAACCAGCAAATGAGGATGTAGGATGTTAGAACCAGCAGATGACGATGCAGGAAGGATGTTAGAGTCAGCAGATGAGGATGCAGGAAGGATGTTAGAGTCAGCAAATGAGGATGTAGGATGTTAGAGTCAGCAGATGAGGATGTAGGATGTTAGAGTCAGGAGATTAAGATGTAGGATGTTAGAACCAGTAGATGAGGATGCAGGAAGGATGTTAGAGGCAGCAGATGAGGATGCAGGATGTTAGAGTCAGCAGATGAGGATGCAGGAAGGATGTTAGAGGCAGCAGATAGATGGAGTGCTGTGCTATGTATGAAATGCTGTCTTCCAGACATGACATGGCTGTTGTACTCTCGATCTCACTGCAGCTGTGGTTACCTGCCCGAGATTGACACAAGGTCAAGCCAACAAAATCAGTCAAGATTCCATCAGGCAGCAATAATTGGACTCTGTGGATTACAAAAAAAAGAAGACTTGAAGGTGGGAGGAAAGCATTTGGGAGGTGGGGTGTGTGAGAAGGGAAAGTTGGAGGGTATGATCAAAATACATTGTAAACATATATGCAAATAATAAATAAAAACTATTCTAAAGAAAACATAACATGCCAACTATGAGCCATGGGGCACGTGGTATTAAGAATGCAGAATGCAGGTGATATTAAGAGTGCCTTAAGCTGGGCAGTGATGGTGCACACCTTTAACCCCAGCATTTGTGAGGCAAAGGTTGGCAGACTTCAGTGAGTTCAAGGCCAGCCTGGTCTATGAAGTGAGTTCCAGGACAGCCAGGACTGTTACACAGAGAAACCACGTCTTGAAAAACCAACAATAACAAAAAAAAGAAAGATCCTTAAATAAGCCTGATGTTTCATTCTTCCCACCATAATAAAGGGTATTAAAAGACCAAGGTCCCTACAATACTGGGGGCTCACATTCCTTCTCCTCTATTGCTCAGCCTTCCTAGGCCACACCATCTCCTGTACCACTTGGCCAGATGACAGGGAGCAAGAAGATGTGCCTCTTGCCTTTAAGAGCTTGATTTAAAAGTTACACAAATAATGTGTGCAGAATGAGCCAGAGCACAGTGGTGCAATCATATACAGCTGCAAGGGAACCTGGGAAGTGCGGTTGAGCTGTCTGGCTTAATTTGGAGAATTCGACTAATGAAGGAAAAAGACCAGGGCTGGAGTTGAGTCCATTGGCAGAGAGCTTACTAAGTGTGCATCACAGCCCTGGATGTGATTCCCAGCATTACGTAATTTGGACATGATGGGGCCTCTGTACTCCCAGAACTTGGCAGGTAGGTACAGGGGGATCAGAAGTTCAAAGTCATCCTTGGGGCTATCCTGGGATACCTGAGAGAGGCCAGCCTGGGCTACATGGGACCATGTCTCAAAAAAAAAAGGCATTGAAAAGTGGGTAAACAAGAAGTAACTCTGCTCTCTGAGTTTATTTCCACTCTCTGCCAAGACTGCACTAAAACAAGAGAAAAATGTTTAAAGATATAAATCTCCAAGGACAAACGAAATGGCCACAGATGAAAGATATACAAGCAAATCATATTTTCCAGGCCGGTAAGCTTTCCCAGGCCATTCCTGGAAAGTACGTCCTACTGGATGAGTTGGATTTCATGACTATAACAAAACACAAGAGATAAATTATAAAGAGAAAAAGGTTCTGGCTGACCATTTTAGAGGCTCCAGTCCACCATCAGGTGGCTACTGTTTTTAGGCCTTTGGCAGTGCAGCGCAGACCGCAGGGAGTAGGGGCTGAAGCCAAACAACTCACGGCATGGCCCAGAAGCAACAGAAGGCAAGGTCCTACACTTCCCACTGACAGCATACCCCTCAGTGACATCATGACCTGTGTAATATGACCATGTTCCTTGACCTGAAAGCATTCCACCCTGAAAGGAAGCTCCTTAGGAATCAAGAAATTCTAAAGGGAATTTCATTAAGACTCGGAAAGTAAGTGGAGGTGGCACACACCCTTAATCCCAACACTGGAGACAGAGGCAGGTGGATCTCTGTGAGGCCACCCTTGTCTACAAAGAGAATTACAGGACAGCCAGGGTTCTATAGTGAGACCCTTTTTTAAAAAGTTGAAGAAGTTGACAACTCATTAGTCTCAACAGAATCCCTGAAATTTACCAGATTCACAAGATCACATAAGCAGTAAGGCCTACTGAAGAGTCCTTCCTTGTCCGCCTGCCTGCAAATCCTGAGAGCTCCAGGGTTCCAGCTTTCATCTGTAAAACACCCCATGTTCTTCTCTTTCAATTAAAAAAAATGTATTTATTTTATGTGTGTTGGTGTTTTGCCTGCAAGTATGTCTGGGTAAGGATGCTAGATCCCCTGGGAATGAAGTTATAGACAGTTGTGAGCTGTCATATGGATGCTGGGACTTGAACCTGAGTTCTCTGGAAGAGAACCACCTCTCTAGTCCCCCTTCTCTTTCATTTTAATGGTAAAATTTAGTTTCCAGTGAGGGCCATCAGAGGCACCTTGACATCCAACGGCCAGAATCATTTATGAGTAGCTGCTGCCAGCAGGGTAAAAGGTAAAAACTCAGTGGTAAAAGTGCTTGCCTTACATCGTGTCCACAGCAGCAGAAGAAAACCAACTCCAAAAATGTGTCCTCTGACCTCCCCATATATGTCGTGTTACGTGCACCCGTGTTTCAAAAATAGCAATAAAATTTAAAGTGTCCTCATCTCCAGAAAGTAACCAAGGGCTTCAGTTCAACCTTGTGATCCTCTCCGGATGTCAGGCAGCAAGCTGTAATGTGTGGATTTAGCCGTTCATTGAGCAGATTTTTTCCAGGAGGGGGCACAGCTCCCTTGCAGTAATCTTAATAGATGCAACTGGGCTCCATTTCCTGGCTTGGAGGTGATGAAAAATTAATTTCCATACTTCAGATATAATAGTTCCCACTCACAGCCCTACAGTAGAAGTAAATAGATCATCAATAGTTACTATTTTAACAAGGCTGTGTGTCGAGGAGCCTGTCGGTCGCAAATCCTTTTCAACAGACATGTTATTTCTTCTGGGGGAACAAACAGATTTGTTGTAGATCAGAGAGTCAACTGACAGATGGCCTTTGTGAAAACACATCATTTGTATAAATAAATTATATTTTTACCACGGCATTCAGCATTTGTAGTTTTGGAGGAAAAAAATCAATGCCCCCATTCTTTAGAACGGGCCTGAACTGGAAAAGGCCCTCCTGTGTGTGATGGCTCACACTGCATGGATCTGCCAAGACAGATGCTGAAGTTCAAGTCCTCTAGATGCCTGCTGCCTCCCGCCATCACGCGCCCCGCCTAGAGGTAGCAGGGTGATCTCCCAGACAGCATCGGAGCAGAACAAGCTATCAGCTGGCACACTCCCCAAGCCCTAGTTCTGTTTCTGTTAAACTTCATGCTACCATGTGCCTCGGTTTTCCTAACCACAACTTTGCATAATTGGGACTGATGGTGGATCTGTCTAAGAGACCTGGAATAGTTCATCTTGCTTCATAACACAGTTCATCACTTAAATGCTAAGTAGCTGGTAGATTCGTTCAAAGCCCAGACCAGCCTTGACTCTGAGCCTAATGCTGTCTCAGTCATGCACGTTGGAGCTGCACACATGTAACACACACTTCAAATATTTACACATGCATGCGCAAATATGCGTAATACATATTTATATCTGTGCATCTATACACTTACTAACTCTAAATATCCTGCTCTCAGATTTCCTTTTTATTTTTAAATTACCATACAAAGAAAAAGGGTTTCCCTTTGGCATTTTCATGTGTATTTTTTTAATTACTATTTTATTGTATTTGTATGGGTGTTTTAGTTGTGAGCTGCCATGTGATTGCTGAGAATCAAGCCCAGGTCTTCTGGAAGAGCAGCCAGTGCCCTTAACCACTGAGCCATCTCTTCAGCCCATTACATACTTTTTTTTAAAGATTTGTTTGTTTGTATATCTGTGCACCACTGCATGCAGTGCCCTCAGAAACCAGAAGAGGGCGTTGGACCTCCTAGAATTGGAGAAGTTACAAATGGTTGCAAGGCACCACTGAATTCTCTGCAAGAGCAACAAACGCTTTTAACCACTGAGCCATCTCTCCAGCCCCCCATTCCTTAGTTTTTTTTTTAATTTAATGCTTTGCGAATTTGAGGGATGAGTACTGTATTTACATCATTCCCATCCTCCCTCTCCCCTCTCCAGCTCCTCCTGTGTCCCTCCACTCCCTCTCAAATTCACGTCCTCTTCTTTAATTATATGTGTATATATGCATATATGTGTACATATAAGTAAAACATTGAGTCCCTGTAGTGTTGTCCTTATGCACATGTGTTTAGGGCTGACTATTTGAGGTTGGATAACCAAACAGGGTCCTTGTCCCTGGTGAAAACTACAGCCATTGTGTGTAGTTCCTCATCTAGGAGTACAGCCTCGAAAATTTCCCCCATCTATGCTGGCATGTCAACTAGTCTGGTCGTTATGTGTACTGTTGAAATTCCATGGGTGCAGCTTCTCTGTTATATCTAGAAGACACTATCCAGCAGAGGAATCCTGGTCCTCTGGCTCTTACAACCTTACTGCCTCCTTCCCCCCCATTCTCTGAGCCTAGATGTAGGGGCTGCATCCATTGGGGCTGTTAAGAAAGGACAGGTTTTTATTAATGTTTTTCAGATCAGAACTGGTAAAATACTTCTCTTGTAAGGAGACCAAGACATGAATTCTAGCCACAGATGGAAGAAAGTGTTCAACAGCACAATGATTGCTTGTGCTTTTTATTTTTTTTTTTGATATTGTCCCCCTCTGTGAATGATTTATATCCTGAACAGGAAAACAAAAGTTTAACATGAATCATGTCCACCATTCAAAAATGTAGCGACCTGAGAGACTTTGCATGTTTCCAGCTTTAACAAGAAAGATTAACAAGATTGATTGATTGCCCATATTTCCCCAGATACTAGAGATTTTCAAAAGCTGTATTTATCCTTTAAGTGATTGCTGAGCTAGGCGGTTCATTCACAACCTCAGACCCCCAGACTGCTCGTAAGAGTTATGTTA
The DNA here is from genome assembly GCA_001685075.1 of Bramus lutescens. Classification (NCBI taxonomy): domain Eukaryota; kingdom Metazoa; phylum Chordata; class Mammalia; order Rodentia; family Cricetidae; genus Bramus; species Bramus lutescens. The sequence goes on along the minus strand of LOEQ01007704.1, from coordinate 24,245 downwards.
GCGAGTGTGCCGATGGAATTAACATAGCATGCGGGATGGTCCACGTCCACAGCAGTTTCCATCCATCTGTATGCCTGTCTGTCTGCAGACAGAATTCCTGGGGGAGATGAAAACACAACCACGCTTACCCCAGGAAGGGAACCTACCACAAACCAAAGTTAGGATTGTTCTTACATGCAGCTTGGTGAACCGACGAGCTTTTGCTGGGGTCACTAACAAGAGTATGGGTGATGGATTACACACAGGGCCACTCCAAAGCAGCTCCATCACCAAAAAGACCACCCTGACACTCGTAACAGCTCACATAAGCTGCAACCTTGGAGCGCTCTGCACAACTTGCCAGGGGCTCCACTGGTCAGAGAAATCTCTCTGCAGCTCAGCTACCTGGTCAGTGTCTCCTACCCCACAGTCACCCGCTGTTCGAAACCCTATTTACTTCAGCTCCCTTAGACATATGATGGTTAGCCGGCCAAGTTTCCTCTGCTCCCACATCCCTCCTGGACAAAACTTTCTGTTTGCTTCCTTGCTGACCTTAAACTCGCTTTGGAGCCAGGGACAACTTTGAACTTCTGGTCTTCTTTCCTCTACCTCCTAAATGCTGTGTTTACAGGTGCGTGCCACCATACCCAGCTAATTCACTGGAGACCACACCCAGGGCTTCATGCCTGCTGGGTATGGTGGTTTAAAAGAAAATGACCCCCAAAGGCAGTTGACACTATTCAGAGGTGTTGCCTTGTTGGAGGAAGTGTGTTACTGTGGGGGTGGCCTTTGAGGTCTTTTTCTCACTCAGTGTGACAGTCAACTTCCTGTTGCCTCTGAGTCAAGATGTAGAACTCTCAGTTCCAGCCCCACATCTGCCTTCACACCGCCACGCTCCCAGCCTTGATGATAATGAACTGACCCTCTGAAACTAAGCCAGCCAACCCAAATATATGTTTCCTTATAAGAGTTGTGGTGGTCATGGTGTCCCTTCAAAGCAATGAACACCCTAACCAAGACCCTGGGCAAACGCTCTCCCAACTGAGCTACATCCCCAGCCCTTCATCTGTATCTATGACACTCTTGGGGGAAACCTCAGCTCACTTCAGGGGAGATCAGAAGCACAAGCAAAAGTCATCTGGAGGTGTAAATCTTGCACACGTGTACTCCCATCTGCCAACAGTAAAATGTAGCTACATGGGCATGGCCCTATTGGAAAAGGCAAAGAGATCAATAGATCCTAGAGGAATAAAACTGATCACCAACTGTGTGTTCATCATACACTGGGTCAGAACTAATCAGGGAAGATAAAGGTCTATTTTATTCACAGATGATGCATTTGACTGTGAAAAAGAAAACTGGTTTGAGCTGGAGCATGGTCACAGGGCAGACAGGGGATCGGTGGAGTTTTTTGTTGTTGTTGTTTTGTTTTGTTTTTATTTGCTTATTTTTATTTATTTTGGTTTTTCGGAACAGGGTTTCTCTGTAACTTTGGAGCCTGTCCTAGAACTCGCTCTGTAAATCAGGCTGACCTTGAACTCAGCGCCAAGCTATCCTGGCAACTGGGAGCCAAGCAATACCACAAAGGCACACTACGCAGCAAACCTCACACAAGAGATTTACTGGGGGAGAACAGAATGGCAACTACCTCTGAACAAAAAGAGAGATGTAGAGGACTGAGCGGAAGTGGAGGTGCGGGGGTTATAGGGCCTTTGAAGCATGCACCTTGTTTACTATTGATAACTAATCAGAGGTCAGGAAAGAGCGCGGCATTATCATTAGATGACATCCTGCTGTAAGGGGTGTCAAAGTCCTTGGGGGAAGCTTGGTCTTCACTGTCAGGGTGTAATGGAGGGGAGGGGTCATAGCCTCTGATTCCATAGGTAGGGGCAGATAATCCTATAACAACTGATTTTAAAAGTCTGGTTAGAAATCTTTCAAATTTACTGTTGAAATCTAGACAAGAAGTTTCTAAGAAAGAGAGGAATTAGTAGGACTAGGGAAAAGAGGAGAAAGAGGTGAAGAAGGGCAATGTCCAGTTCCACACTGGACTAGCAACGATCCCCCAGCCAGGGTCATTAAGCTGGTCCTTACATTTCTGGAGATCTGTCTGGAGCTGGCAGGTCTTGCCTTTTACTATATACACAACTGGTTGACACAGAAGCCACCATCCCTCCCTGAGGGAGAGGCAAAGACCGCCCTGCTCCCTTGTTAGTAGATCCGATCCTAGCCAATTTTCTCTAATGGTCCTCAAGTGGTTTGCATGGAAACCAGAATTTTTCTCAAAGCCACACAAGGACCTCCTTGTCCTGCATAAAGCAGGTCGAGTGCCCTATCACACTGTAGACCCATTTCAGCTAATGAGTCCACCTGTTGAGAGATGTGGGTCCATTTGGTTTGAACAGGGACCTTTCCTGCTATGACAACAGCACCATAGCTATTTTGTCCCTATGCTGGGGAGTTTTCCTTTTGACCTAACGCTCCAGCCTTTTATAGGGGATAAGGAGCAACACATTCCCGTCTATAACTACTTTCTACTGAAATTAGGACCTCATTGTCAGGGCCCAGGAAGGCTGGAATGTTAGTCAAAGGCCGGGAAGGGATTCGGACAATGGGGCATTCATCAGAAGCATCTGGTTAGATGACCCAGCAGAAGACAGGGAGCAATGACAATGGCTGGATTGAGGCACATCAGCTGTCTGCAAGTGCAGGGCTCACAGCCATTTGGAGCAGTTTATAGTCCACGGCTGATTCCTGGATGGTGCCTATCAGCGAAGTAGAAACCTATGGAAGAATAGAAACAGACTAGAGTATCTGTACAGACTTATCTGGAGACGTTTGACCTGTGAGAGATGGCTCCAAGTCTTATGACTCCCTCAACTCCCCCAAAGCTTTCATGAGATTTTTATTTACAAGAATTGATAAAAGAGCCGGGAGGTGGTGGTGCACACTCTTAATCCCAGCACCTAGGAGGCAGAGGCAGGTGGATCTCTGCAAGTTCAAGGCCAGCTTGGTCTGCAGAATGAGTTTCAGAACAGCCAGGGCTATTACACAGAGAAACCCTATCTCAAAAACCAAAAAAGGAATTTATAGAAGTATTAGATATATTAGCATTACCCATCTGTACTGAAATCTACATTGTAGAAAAAACAGCTGTCTGGTGTTGCACCTTCGGGTCATAGGAAAAGCTCTGAGTTAGAAGCATGAACATTTTTCCTCTGTCCAGAGAGCTGGACATATATATTGGACAGGGATGTTTTTAGCACGATGAGAAGCACAGTTAAGTCTATACTTAGATGACAACCAAAAGACATCTAAAGTCATGAGCTTGTGACTGATAATACTAGCCAGAGCTTTGCCAGCTCAGCAGAATTCCACTGGTCAGTAGTAAAGCTCTGAGCCTTCGAAATAGAGGGGGAAGAAATCTGAGACATTTCTTGCTCACGTTCTTGTACCTTTACAGCTTGTGTTAGCACACCTTAAAACACCAGCTTTCACATCCTCAGACACTTCCTTAGACCTTCAGAACTTACTTAAGCTTTCATGGCTCAAATTCCAAGCCCTGGCCTTGATGAAACTGCATTAGTGGTGCTGGCTGGTGGCTGGCAGGAGCAGAGAAAACAAAAACAAAACCAATAAACACAAAACACAGAAAGCTCACAAGCTCAAAGGAGACCAGTCAGAAACAAAGATGCTGTCTTCATTCATAGATTCAACTGAACCTGATCCATTTCTGTCTCTGCTCCCATGTTTTCCACAAGATGTACAGACACACCAGAAAACACAGACCTACCCAAAACAGACAAAGAAAACTTTCCAAACAACCAGAGCCAGGCAGGTGGACAACATCTTGCTTTTTTCCCCCTGGATAGGTGGGAAAGGGTTTTGCAGTTAGACCATGAGAGGGAGATAATGTTTGGTTATAGAGGGGTTTTGGGGTGTCCCATACTCAGGGATGTACCTGGAAAGCCTGGCATGTTATGTAAAACTGTGTTACTTGGGGAAGAAGAAGGAGGGAATGGCTTGCGAGCCTGAGGTCAAGCGGATAGGGAGAGTGAAGGAAACACAGGCTCCCATTTCCCAAGCAACTGGATCAAAAGTAGTGGAGGAATCATCTGACCTGGGTTTCATGGCAAGGAGTTGGGTGGGGAGGGAGAGCAGAGAGAAGGCTTGGAGCAGAGGTAAGAGAAAGCTTAGACATAGGGGATATTTGCCATTTTCCTGATTGCATGCAGTGGTTGTAAAGGTCCTGGATAATACTGTGATCTAGGGTGTCATTGGGTGGTCATTTGGACTGGTTAGCTAAGGGATATTGAGGTCAAATTCAATTGCAAAAGCAAATCAGTTTGGGGACCCTTCAGGCCAGGTACCAGGTAGAGGCTGGAGGTTTTCTAAGAGGCACCTCAAGGGAGGATGAGAGGGTACAGCCCACTCTCTTCCCATGAATGAGAAGGAGAGAGATAGAAGCAGCTTGCTGCAGAAGGCATCTCTAAGACTCAGGGAGGACCGAACAAAGACCAAACGGCTTAGTGGGTCAACGGGGATCAGGGCTAACCACCTGCGGAGACTCAGCATCTGGTACCAGGGTTCAAGGCTTGCCAGAAGGCAATGAAAAACCCAGCTCAGGAACAAGGTTTCGTCTATTGGAAAGGGATGAGGAACAGGGTCAAATAGTATCATAAATGCTACAAGGACACAGAAAAGCTGTGGGATTACAGGAAGCTCTGAGGAGGAGGCAGAAAAGGGAGGGGAGAGGAAAAGGTCACAATAGCCCAGTCAGACCTAAGGGAGCTACGGGATTGCGGCTCTGAGGGTGGGAGTTGGTGGGGTTGGTGGAGAGAGCCAGCAATAGTTATAGAGATGGTGGCTGAGGGTACCTCTGCCTCCAAGAGGATGAGAGCGGTGCTGGACGCTCACCCGTCAATTCCTCAGACTCGGGGAAGCATTTACACTGACTGAAGAGGAGAAACTTAACTGATTACCACTGGTGGATGGGATTCCAAGTGATCAGTGAGCCAGGAGGTGAGTCTGCTGTGGGTGAACTGGAAATGAGGGACAGGGTCCCAGTCCAGCTTTGACACCAAGAGGGAGCACAGGCACTGGGAAAGCCCATCCCAGTCACAACACCAATACAAGGGGTTTTCTGGCATAGGGATACCTTGACAACTGGGAGCCAAGCATTACCACAAAGGCACATCAGGCAACAAACCTCACACAAGAGATTTTTGGGGGAGAAGAGAATGGTAGCTGCTCTGACCCAGAAGAGAGACGACAGAGGGCTGCGTTTTTTACAGGGTCTTCAGAGCATGCCCAGTGAGCTTGTGGAAAAGTATAGCTAGGCTGAACATACTGCTTGGTGATTAACGCTGAAACATTCTTAGGCTGTTAACACTGACAGGGCCTGGATTTCCAAGTGTAAGTGTGAGAGCTTGGAGGGGGGAAATATGAGGGCAGCTGGGAGTCAAGAAATATCACAAAGTCAGACTGCACAATAAGCTTCACACAAGAAATTTATTGGGAGGAAAAAACCCAGGAGGGTGGCTGCCTACGCTTGGG
>LOEQ01007704.1:0-13906 GCA_001685075.1 Bramus lutescens | reverse complement strand
ACCCTGCCTCCCCGGCTGCCAGAGAGCCATCCAGGTGCACCGCATCCCAGCCCCGCCAGCCTCCTGATCGCTCCCCAGAATGTCTTTCCACGCCTTTCCTCATGGGGGCGCCCTCAGCTCCTGCCCTCTTTGTTCCTCTCAACAATGACCAAAAGGGCATCGAACTCCCCCAAACGCCAATTGCGCCTCCTTCTCCAGGAGCTGAGCGTTGCTCATTGTGCCTAAGAGTGAAATGGGTCTCCGATGGGCCTGATTTATGCCTGACCATTGCTGCAGCCTTTGGGCCGTAGTTCTCTAGGGTGAGGGGAGAGTTAAAGGAGCTAGTGGAAAGAGCTGAAAAACCAAAGTGTGGATTGCTGCCTATTGGGGGACGCAATGGGAACCAGCCCAGACTGGAAAGCATTCTCCGGGTGAGCTGGCAGTCCTAGCTTCAGGGGAATTCACAGCAAGAGGCCACACACCCTAGGAGCCCTAGGGTGATGGATCCAGAGTTGTGAGCAGCGTCCTTGATCACGTGTTTATGTTGAATACAGTTACACCCTCACTGGGCTGTGCAGTCGCTACTTTAAAACGGTTCAGTAGGTAAGGGGGGGAAGGAAATGCTATTCGGAGAAAAATGTCTTCGCTTATGTCGTTTCAAAACAAATTAAACCGTGCATAATCTCCAACCAGTCCGCTCTGTAGGCTAGACTGAAAGTTGTCCCCTACACCATAGGGAACTCTCGTAACTAAATGCTCAGAGCTCCAGGATCTGTGCCTTTGGGTTTTCAGAAATGTTGAGATGAAGGAACTGAAATATTGGAATCCCTCTGTGGGATATTGTATCTTAATAGAATAATTCACATCAGCAAAATCTCTTTCCTGCTTCCAGATTCCCTCCTAAAATACCGTCTTCCTCCCCCTCCCGTTTGTCCCACCCTGACACTGGGTCTGCCTCACCTGGCTCCACTCATCCTTAGTCTTCAGATCAGATTGACAGTCTCTGCTGTTTCAGAGCTCCATAAAGAGACCTTAACCTCTGTGGATCCAGAAGGTCCCAAAGATCCCAACCTTACTCCATCTTCTGCCTTGCTGCCCCCGCTTGTTTGGCGCCTTTGGTCTGCTGTACCCGGGTGGCTGGGACCCCCTGCTGACTATAGCTAAGACAGCCAAGCCCTGTTTCCTCTGCCTCCTGCCAGGAAAGCAAGGGGTGAATTCTGTGGCAGACAGCTTTAATTGGAAGATATCAATTCCTAAAGAGAGGCCCGGGCAAAGATTAAATTCTCTTAAGAATTTATTATTATTTGTAAGAAATAACCTCAAAGTTAGTTACCTTCTTGGTGAGTGCTTTTGAAAAGTGTGTGTTGTAGAGATGAGCAAAGACGGGGATCACTAGGGATGGATCAGCCCGCATTCACTGAACTGAAACTCTTAAACAGGTCCCAGCAGGGAGAGCAACACGGATTTAAGGAAGTCAGGGTCCCACTCTCAGTGAGCATCCTACTGCAGGTCTAGGAGATGCTAAAAATAAAAATGCGGGCAGTGCGAGGGAAAAAGTGTTATCACTTGTGCTCCTGGGAACTTGGGTACCTTCTACTGCCTAGAGGTGTGAGTGTCTATAGAGACAATGTGGCACTATTTAAAAAAAATTAGTGTGTGTGTGTGTGTGAGAGAGAGAGAGAGAGAGAGAGAGANNAGAGAGAGAGAGAGAGAGAGAGAGAGAGTAAATGGACACGCATGTGCCACGGTACCCGTATAGAGGTCAGAGGACAATGCCAAGTGTCAGCCCTTGCCTTCCACCCTGTTTGAGACAGGCTCTCTGCTTTTCTACCCACCATGTAGGCCAGGTAAACCAGCCCTCGGGCTTCTTGCAGTTCTGACTTTGCCTCCCATTTCTCTGAAGAATGACTGGGATTGCAAATACTCTTCCCACTGGTCAGGCTTTGATGCGCGTTCAGGGATTTGAACTCGGGTCCTAATGTTTTTGTTTCAAGAGCTTTTCCCCATGGAGCCATCTCCCTAACCTTGAGCTTGGCGTTATTAAATATATAATACGTGCATGCTACAAAGTAGCGGTTCATTTCTTCTTCTGATATCATTATATTTAGTGTGTATATGTGTGTTTGTGTGTGTGTGTGTGTGTGTGTGTGTGTGTGGTGATCAGAGGGCAACTTACTGGAGTTGGTTCTCATCTTCCATGATGTGGGCCCTGGGGATCAAACTCAAATTCTCAGGCTTGACGGCAAGCACCTTTACCTCTAAGTCATTTCCACAGTACTCCATGTCTTGGTGTATATCCCACTGAAGCAGACATGTGTGCTCCGTGTGTGCAAACATTCATGGCAGAGTTTCGGTAGTTTCAACCCTTAGAAGACACCTTAACAGCCAGTAGTGAGGAACGCTACGTAATCCCTCACACATGTACATTCTAGAATACTACACAGCAATTAAAAAGAGTAGAGCCGATGTATATATATACAGAGAAAAATCACCAAGGCGCTGTTAATAAAGAAAAGGGCAAACTGCAGACGTGCACAATGAAACTGCAGATTTCTATAAATTAAAGTGCCATCTAAATGGGCCGAAAGTGTAAAGAGGATATTTGAAGAACTGTGAAGAGCTTTGGGTCACAGCTCTGGTGGCTGCTGTGACCTTTGACATTGTACCCATTGTCCAAGCAATTTGTGGATTGCTTGGACAGGTAGGAGATGCAACTAGTCATTTGGAAACAATATAAGATAATGTGTATGAAAGCCACAGAATGCTACAGTTTTTCAGGCTGGAAGGGAGGAACAGAACTCTGCATCCTAAGAAAGTGGTGGGATTGAATGGCAGTGGTTGAGTGACGAGGTAAGAAGTACTCCTTCATCTCCTACGTCTCTAACAAGATTTTATGTGCTATCTCAGCAAGGCTGAGTCCGGGCCTATCAGCTTCCCCTTGAAGGATGAACCAATCAAAAAAAAAAAAAACCACACCATAATGCTTTTCATCGGGATGATTCTCCGAACAGGTTCATGAGAAATTTAGGAGGAGGGGAGAAATAAAAGAGGAGAAAAGAGAAAGAAGTAGGAGGTGTTTGGTTGGTTTCATGACAAGGTGTCATGTAGCCCAGGTTGGTCTTGAACTCTCTATATAGCCAAGAATGGTCTTGAGCCCCAGATCCTCCTGCCTGTGCCTCACAGTCTCTGGGTCACATATGTGCAGCAGCACACCTAGTTTGTCCAGTCCTGAGACCCAAACCCAGAGGTTCATGATGCTAGGAAAGCCCTCTACCAGCTGAGCCACACCCCAGCCTGGAGTCCCCTAGCAGCCCTGGAAGCTAGTGATTTCAGCAACAGCTAGAAGGCAGGGGGTTTCCTCTTGGGGATTAAATTGGACAGGAAGATGGGTATTGGAAAAGGTATTCACAAAATACAAAGGAAACCTGAAAACGCTTTTGTAAAGGAATTTTAAAAAATCATACTATGTTTTAGTGTATGCGTGGCGGGGTGGGGAGTGCAGGCAGAAGACAACTTTCGAGCATCCTGAGCATCCTCCTTCTTAGGGGTTCCGGGGCTAGAACTCAGGTCTTTAGACTGCGCGGCAATCACCCTTCCCTACCTAGCCATCTTGATGGTTTTAAAAATGCTTTTGAAGCCGCACATTTCCGTGGTTTCTTTTGAAGTATTCACTCACTTAAGGGATACTTACTGAGTGTCACCTATGTTGCTAGCACTCTACGAGGAGCTGTCAGGGCTACAACCGAGTGAAGCAGAAAGGAACCCACGAACTGGAGGGTGGGGCATTCCAGGCGAGGCTTTACAGTGTAGCTGTGGCAGGATTTCTCCTGACTCCCGAAAGCTGTCGTCTGACTGCCACACAAAGACTGCAGCACACACACAACAACAACAACAACACATAAACATACACACTCATGGATGAATAAACGTCATTTAAAACTTTTTGTAATAGCTTCATTTGAGGAAACAAATCAAAGAGTTCATGTTGAGGGCCAATGAGTAGACTCGGTGGCCAAGGAGCTTGCTGCCAAATCTGATGGCCTGACTGATCCCGTGGTGGAAGGGGAGATCCAGGTCCTGCAGATTATCCTTTGGACTCCACATGCACGTCGTGGTACATGCACGAATACACACACGCATGCGCATGTACACACAAGCATACAGTGTAATAATTAAAATGCAAGAATTTAAAAGTTCACATTGATGGTGTATGCACTGCCAGCCAGGTTCTATTCTGAGCACTTGATATGAATGAACTTATTTAGTTCTGACCACGGCACAACAGATCGTTGATGCTACTATCCCTGCCCTTCAGAAAAGAAAGCAAAGACTGAGGATGTGCCAAGGGACTCCAGCCCAGGAAACCTGCCAGCACACTCTATCCGAGTATTAAAAAAGAAAAAAAAAAGTGCTTGTAGTTCAGTGATTCCATGCTGATTTATGCAGACTTTTTTGAAGTATGAAAAATTTTATTTATAAAACTTATTTGCATCCCTGCCGGGAAACCCCTCCCATGCTGTGACAAATGAAAGATAAAGAGAATCCGAGGGAACCACCGAGCACTCGGCTCTAAACTGTCGTGTCACGGAGTATTAAGTGAGATGAATCTGGTGGTGTCTCTGAAGCCCTCACTGTTCGTTTATCCGTCTCGGTATCCATCATACTTTGCCTGATTTATTTGACTGGCATTGCCAATTTGGACCTTGGGTGGAGTAAGTAATTCAAGTCAAAATTCCCGTGCTGTGACACAAATAGGTGCTAGACGCAGACACAGACACCAGCCTGGGGACGCCCCTTCAACTAATTCCCCGATGTCACAAGAGTCACTAAACTGATCTTTAATTTTGGCATTTATTTCTTGTGGGTCTTTATGTGTGTGGGTGTGCACATGATACATGTATGCAGAGGACATGGTTGCAGAGGACAGAAGACATTATGCATTCCCCTCCTCCCCCATGTGTGTCCCAGGGATCACACTCAGGTTGTCAGACTTGGCAACAAATACCCTTACCTGCCTAGCCATCTTGACAGCCTTAGCCATATTTTTTAACCTAAAATTATAATAATCAGTTGGCCTCAAGATTTGAGGGTTGTTTCTAAATATAAGATACCATTCTAGGGGCCTAGTTCAGATGCCTAAATATGGTTGTTTTTGTGAGAATTAGGCAAAAACCTAATAAGATCAAATCCGAGTCTTCTGTACCCCAGGCCCATGCATGCTGGACAATACTCTAAGTGGTGTATGTACAGAATATTGTGACTTTTAATTTCCACAACCCTTGCTGCTCAATGAAGCATAAAATTAAATAGTGGTGTGGCCCACAAAGAGGTCAAGGCCAATAGCTTCTGCAATAGATGCTATAAATGTTTAGGTCAGAGGATAATTCAGCGCCTTCCCCATCAGCACCAGAAAGTTACAATTGATTATTCTCATGGAATTTCAATCAAGAGATAATCTATTCATATATTCCTCTGCGCACCATCAGCTGGATTCTGTGTATGTAGTGTATGTATAATTACATGTTTGTAGGTGTATATGTGTGAGAGTATATGTGAGGGCATAGGGGTGTGTGTGTGTGTGTGTAAATAGAGGCCAACTTTCAGGAGTTGATTCTCTCCTTCCACACCACGTAGGCTCCAGAGATGGAACTCAGGTCATCAGGCTTGGCACCAACCCCATGACTCTTGGTTTGTTTTTGTTTTTTTGAGACAGGATCTTTCTATGTAGTCCTGCCTGACCTGGTGCTCACTTTGTGGAGCGGGCTGTTCTTGAACTCATAGAGCTCCGATTGTGTCTGCCTTCCCTGCTGTTGAGGTTAAAGATGTGTAAGCATGCCCAGCCTACCACCTGATTCTATTAAGAAAATGCTAGGCTGGGCGGCCAGTGAGCCCCAGGGATCTTCCTATCTCTACCTTCCCGTGCCACATCGCATCTGACTTTTTACATGGGCTCTGGGAATACAAACTCTGGTCCTCACGCTTGCAGATTGAGCCATCGCCTTAAACTGTTCTCTGATTGACAAGGTGTATCATTGTCCTGGTGGGTGGGGACCAAACCATTCTGGTGCTCACTGAAGTCAACTTTTCAGGCCGGTTTTTCTTTTCTGTGGCTATCACAAGAAACATGACAGTGACTTCGAAAGAAAGATCCCCAGGTGCGGCCAGCTTTTCCTGGTGTCAGTGGTGCTTGTGCAGGCTCCTGGGTCCAGTGTCTGTGGAACATCTTTTCTGGGGAAAGCCTCAGAGGTCAGCAGGTGCAACGTTTTCCGTTAGAACTCTGCAGAGTTCCCAAGCACCTCGCTCCCCTTCCAGCTAGGACAGCCCCCTCCCATCTTGTTCTCTTATGAGAGTTCCTGTAAGCTTTTGCTCAAGCTAAAGAAAAGTTTTAAAGAATCTGTTGATTTGGTTTACAGCTCTACCACCATTGGGTCTCTGTGGGCAGCAGAGGGAATGATGTGGCAAAAAAAAACCGTGGGAGTTTCACTGGTGCCAGCATTTGGGGGCTGGGGGGTCGGGGGCACACACTGTAATCTGCCACCTGCCAACAGCCCAAAATGCTGCACCAGAAAGAAAAGCCCAGTGCTGGAGAAATGGCTCAGAGGTTAAGAGCACTAGCTGCTCTTCCAGAGGTCCTGAGTTCAATTCTCAGCAACCACATGGTGGCTCACAACTGCCTGTAGTGAGTATAGTGAGATCTGGTGTCCTCTTCTGGCATGCAAGCATGCATGCCAGCAAAGCACTGTATGCATAGTAGTAAATAAATAAATCCTTTAAAAAAAAAAAAGAAAAGGAAGGAAGGAAGGGAGGAAGGGAGGGAAAGAAAGAACAGCCCCAGCCACTTCTGAGGGAAGGGGAATAGGGAAGTGTGGGTGGAAAGGAGTGGGTGAGGGGTCTCCACAGCTGCTGCCTGTGTTCAGTCAGACTGTTGGCATGAGGGCAGGTATCAGGTGTCTGTGTCTGCCTTGGTGGATCAGGTAGCACCAGCAACCTGGGACCCTAAACCCAAGCCCTGAGCAACTGGTCTTGAATCAGATGACACCGGTCCCCTTCTCAGAGAAGCCCAAAGGACGCTGCTTGTAAGAAACTCCGTTACTAGTTGGAATTGATCAGATTTTGAGGAAACAAGACAGTTAACCCAGACAAATCCCACTTGTCCATCTCTTAAAGAGCAAGAAGGCAAGCAGTGGCTAGGCTAAACACACTGAGGGTTTTTTGTTTGTTTGTTTGGTTGGTTGGTTGGTTTCCCATCAATAAATAGATTCAGGGCTAGGGAGGTGTCTCCATGAATAAAGGTGCTTACCCTTTGGAAGCTTCATGACCTGAGCTTCAGGAACCCATGTGAAAGTTGAAGGAGAAAACAGGCTCCTTAGAGCTTCCCTCTTGCCTACCTAGGGCATATACCCCCTCGAGCACACACTAATAAATAATTCTAAAAGCCAAACTCGCTCATTTTCTGGGTGACTTTCATCTGAAGTGCATTTTTAGCTCAGATTCAAATGAAATAAAATTACTAGCCATCTTTCATCCAACTAATCATTAAGGGCCAAATGTATTTATATTAAAACAGCATATGGACAGGTGGGGAGAAATAAACACAGCCACAACTGCTTTTCTCTTGTTAAAGAAAATCATAGCTTGGGTTCAACAAAGACAAGATAAACATGTGAAAAGTCACCATGTGCAGCTAGGGAGATTGCTCAGAGAGTGAAGTATTTACCATGCAGGCACAAGGACCTGAGCTTAATCTCCAGAACACACACACACACACACACACACACACACAAAGTCAGAATTTGAACTGGAGAGATGGCTCAGAAGTTAAGAGCACTTGTTGCTCTTCCAGAGGACCCGGGTTTGATTCCCAGCCTCTACAAGACAGCTCACACTGCCTGTAATCTGACCTCCATGGCCACTGCATTTAGACCAAATGCCCATACACATCAAATTAAAAATAAATACCTCTGCCGGGTGGTGGTGGCTCACGCCTTTAATCCCAGCACTTGGAAGGCAGAGGAAGGTGGATCTCAGTGAATTTGAGGCCAGTCTGGTTTACAAAGCAAGTTCCAGGATAGCCAGGACTATTGCACAGAGAAACCCTCTCTCGAAATACATTCATACATACATACATACATACATACATACATACATACATACATACATACATACATACATACATAAATACATACATCTTTAAAACAAAAAACAGTGGCTTGGTGGTGCATGCATGTTACCCATGTGCTGGGGAGATGGAGACAGGTGGATCCCTGGGGCTTGCTGGCCAACCAGTGTCGTCAAATAGATGAGTCCTGGGCCAGGAGACCATGCGGGTCTCAAAAAACAAGATATACAGCTCCTGATAAGAGTCTCTGAAGTTGACTTCTGGCTTCCACATGCATTTGTGCACACACACCCACACACTTGCATGCATGCATGCACACACACATGCCCCCACACACACAAATTCACCCACAGGAGGCCTCATCTCTCCTGATATTCTCTGGAATGACCCAGGTGGCCCTAGTTCTCTGCCTCTGAATTACAGAGAGCACACGAGCTTCCCCCTCGACAGCCCGAATGGAAATGCATTTTTTAAGAAGGGAGCAATTTGTCTCCCAATAGTATGATTAAAATCAATTGGTTTAATGCTGACTTTTTATGTTTATGGTTGGTTAATTTGGTTAATTTGATCCTCCTGTCATTTTGATAAAACCGCATTTAGTGTTGCTTTTTACACGATAAATTGGTGCTGTACTTTAATGTACGTGACAATGAAATTATTGGCTGTTCTCAGTCACTTAAAGATGGCCCTGGAAGAGAATGGCATGGAAAGTATTACTTGTGCAGTAATGGCTTGCCCTCAGAGCTCCTAAATGGACGTGTAATAGAGCTAGTGATGTAGCTAGTATCACTGAAAATGGGTTTTACAGCTACATGGCAATGCTAACAAACTGTTATTGTCTTAATACAATACTCAGGATAAGACACCAAAATATGTTAGAATTCTATTAGGTGGGAGATGTCAAGAGGCTCTGCTTCCTATTTCATTCCCTCTGAAAGTGCAGTTCTGCATATAGTTGGTATATTTATATTGAATTCCTTTATGTCCTATTTTATCTCATTTGATTCTCCCAGGGGACATTTTTGAACTGACAGAAAAAAGCTACTTCATGGTGGTGTCTGCTTCATTTTTTTCCATAAATATTTACAATCTACAATATTCTGGAGCACAATACCACAGAGGAGGGAAATGCCACAGGTACTAAAGGAATTGGGACACTCTCTACTGACCCGTCGGGGACAATGCTGGGAGTGTTTGGAAGTGTCTCAAAAAAAACCCAGAATTTAAAAGGTTTTTTAAGAATTCATTTTCATCATCAAAAGGCAGTACAAGGTGTTATTTCTTGCTTCCAGATAACAGAGGTGAATGTTTGATTTGTATAGTTCTGAAGCAAAGGATTTCAAAAGAGCATTGTAACAGTATCAGGCTTCCCGGTCCTTTGGCAAGATGGTGTAGACACATGAACAGACATCACCTGGGACGGGATGGTTGCAGTGACTGTATCCAGCCCCCACCCTTTCTCTCTCCTGCCTCCATCTTCTCCAAAGCCCTCAGCTGAGGATACTGAGGATGTAGTTCATTGGTGGAGCAGTTGTCTAGCATTGCCAGTTGTCTGAGTTGTGTACACACACACACACACACCAAAACCCTATCTCACGAAGAAGCAAAATAAAGGGTCTGGAGAGATGGCTCAATGGTTAAGAGCACTGGCTGCTCTTCCAAGGGACCTGGGTTCAGTTCCCAGCACCCACATGGCTGCTTACTAACGTTGTCTGTAACGCCAGTCCCAGGGGAATCTGAAACCCTCTTCTGGCCTTTCTGGGTACTGTATACACATGGTGCACACACATATAGACAAAACACCCATACACATTAAAAAAATTTTTGTTTAAAAAAGTAACATAGACGAAATGATAAATGCCTTTTGGAAGAAGTGTAACTTTTGAAAAATGGTCATTTACATGGGGCACTGGAGGTGTCTTCTTCCTCCTTCTCCTCCTCTTCTTCCTCCTTCTCCTCTTCTGTTTATCACATGCCTATTTGTGTGCCAGAAATGACAGAGGTTAAACGTAGGTTGTCAAGCTTTGTGGCATGCACTTTCAGACACTGAGCCATCTCTCAGGAGCCCAGTGCTTTTAGAGGCACATTATTAGGTAGCCCAGGCTGGCCCACAACTCACTATGGGGCCCACAATTGATGATGAATTCCTGATCCTCCTGCCTCCACTTCCTAATGCTGGCATTACAGCATTTTTAGTTGGTGAACCCAGCTTGAAAGTGTCATTGTCGTTTAAGAACTTCGCAGATCTCATGGGCAAATCAGCTTTAGAAATTAATGTGTTGGTGATGAAGCCGAGTTTAGCTGTCTTCCAAGTGAACAGCAACGTCATATGATGAGAGTGAGATCATTTTTTTTGTTTGCTTGTTTGTTTGTTGATTGATGATTGGTTTTTCGAGACATGGCTTCACTGCATAGCCCTGGCTGTACTGGAACTCACTCTGTCGATCAGACTGGCCACAAACTCACAGAGAGCCATTTGTCTCTGTCTTCTGAGTGCTGGGACTAAAGGTGTGCACCACCACTACCCTGCTTAATTTTTTTATTTTATGTGATTATAATATAATTACATCATTTCCACCCTTCCCTTCTCTCTCAACCTTCCCAATTACCCTTCACCTTGTTCTCTTCCAAATTCATGGCCTCATTTTCTTTAACTGTTGTGGATATATGTATGTGTGTGCGTGCATATTCCTAAAATGCATAAAGACAATCTACTCAGTCTATATAATGTCTCATATGTGTATGTTTTCAGGGCCAACCATTTAGTATTGGATAACCAATTGTTGGACTCTTCCCTGGGGAGCATCATTTCTTCTGCTCTAAGCACCCTTGGTTGCCTGTGGTTCTTTATGTAGGGTTGAGGCCTCACGAGCTTCCCCCTTCTGCTTTGGGATGTCTGTTGGTGTTGTCCTTGTTTAGGTCACATTAGTTAGTCACGCTGATGAGACTTCTTAGGCATAATGTTTATAGGAGACACAGTCTCATAGCACACTCCCTGATCCTCTGACTCCCACACTCTCTCCACCCCCTCTTCCACAATGATCCTTGAGCCTTAGATGCGGGAATCGTTTGGTTTTGGTTTTTTGATACAGGATTACTCTTTGTGTAGCCTGGGCTGTCCTGTAACTCAAATCTGTAGATCAGGCTGGCCTTGAACTCACAGAGATCCGCCTGCTTCTGCCTCCCAAGTGCTAGGATTAAAGGTGTGCACCACCACCGCCAAGCAAGGTGCAGGAATTGTAGTTAGAGATGTGTCCATTGGAACTGAGAACCACAGCCTTCACTTTCATTGGCTGTTGTTTTCTGGAATGATTCTTGTTTGTTGCTAGAGGAGTCACCTTGGTGAGATTTTTTTGAGGATTCTCCACACTGACTACGCAAGCCTTATTGAGGCCCACATTACAGTACTGCAGACAATGAGGACAATGTTAATGCCAGAGTAATGTGTATTAAATAAGGTGTCTTTAAAACAGAAACCCATGTATAACAAAGCCGTGGAGCTGGGGTGCTGTTCATTGGGCGGGTGCTCGCTTAGCACATCTGGAACCCTGGCTTCTAGCCTTAGCGCACTGATGAAGACATAACTACAGGTGTTTGTCATCTTACAAAAAAAAAAAAACAGATGGGATATGTTCCAATGGCCCTGCAATAAGTTGAAGATAGCCCAAGTAGGTGTTTGTCATCTTACAAATGGCTTATGTTCCAGAAGCCCTCTCAGTAGTTGAAGATATGAAAAGCCTTGAATTCACCTACACTCTCCAGAGCGCCATTTCGGCAGCATGGAATCAGTACAGTGCTGATTCCTCCTCCCCTGTGACCACAGGGCAAGCTGGGAACTGTAGTTCGCTACAGTCCAGCAACACAAGTGAACATCCAACTGCGTTATCACTTGCCTGTAAGATTAAAATGCCAAATTGAAGGTATGACTTCTACCAAATGCATCTATCTAGCTGTCATACCTCTGTCAAGTCGAAAAAACAAACAAACAAAAAACCCTGTAAGACAAGGCATGTCTATACGTGTTTAAGTTGGTAGGCAGTGAGACAGACACAGAAATCCAAGACTTCCATAACTTCCAGAGGTCCCAGTGAGGCCACTATTGCAGGAGAAATGCCTGATGGATCTATTTATCAAGTGGTTGAGAATTTAATCAGCCTGTGTGCCCTAGCCACAATGAGTGACTGATAAGACACGTGCAGCTGTTGGGTGCTGCACAAGCGCTCGAGAGGTGGAATAGGACTGGACACCATCAGCCTCATTTGCTTTATGTGTTGACTTTTGTCTGGCAGTTTTATTTACAGCAGTGGGTTCCTAACCGTCCTAATGATATGACCCTTTAATACAGTTCCTCACGTTGTGGTGATTCCCCAATCATAAAATTATTTCATTGCTACTTCATAACTAATTTTGCTACTATTATCAATCATAATGTAAATGTCTGATATGCGGGAAATCTGATATGTAAGCCCTGTAGGGATCGAGACTCATAGGTTGAGAACCTCTGGTTTACAGCAACCATCAAGAACCCCACTTGGCCACAATCAAGTATCATCAAAAGGAAGCCATTTGGGGCCCGCATGAGGATTCGATCAGTCATACCCTTGCTGTCCAAGCACAAGGACCTGAGATACGACTCTAGCACCCACTTAAAAAGCCGGGCATAGGAGTATATGCCGATAATCCCAGCACTGGGGAAGTGGAGACAGGAGGACCCCTGGGGCTCATCCACCAGCTAGTCTGACTTTACCAGTGAGCTCCAGGTTCAGTGAGAGACCCTGTCTCAAAAAAAGTGATGGAGAGTAATCAAGGAAGATGACCAGTGTTGACCTTTGCTCTCCACATGCACATAATACACACACTTGTACACAGTTACACACAATCGCACACCCTTACACACAAAAGAGAAGGGGAAAGAGAGGGAGAGAGAGAGAAAGGAGAGAGAAAGTCTGAAAACCCCAGCCATCATGAGCTGGTAGTGATTGGGCCCAACAGAGATCAGACGCTCCCTGGCTTTCCCAGAGTGCCGCAGTGACGGAGGGGGAAGCTCACTAAGGGCCCCAGGGTGAGTTTTTGGTGTAGTTATTACCTTTACTATGGTTCCATGGAAAACATTTACAGACAGGGACATAGAAATTCCACAATATCTATATAGTTTCCTGCTCAATAACAGCCCATAAGACCGTGTCTCGTTGATGCCCTGATGACACAGATTGTACCACAAATGCCAATTCTAGACATCGCAAAAAAAGTTTCAAAACAAAGGTTCACCGTAAAGTCACTGAAATATGGCAGTTATTGGACTATGCCAGCGAGAGTCTATCGCCTGTATTCGAGGGAGGGTTGCAATTTATTATCTGTCCTTAATTGTCTACAAAATCTAATTGCCCTTCTGGGCCCCAGACCAGACCCTAAACCAGCAGACTTCCAGCTCCCCTTCCCAGCATGCCCCAGTGATGATCTTCAAGTGCTTGAGGAGGTATTTCCTGGTTCTTTATGGGTACACTTAGAACTAGCCTAGTCAAAGGGCCATTGCAATGAGATCATACACCCCTGGCCCTTCAACTATGGACCAACTAGATGAACTGCAGGTCAGGACTTTCTTGAAGTTCGTTAAGGGTTGCCATGTGCAGCCTGGAATATAGGACCCCCCCGGGGGACCTTGGGAGGTCCATATTATCGCACAGTGAGCTCCAGCCAGCCAGTGTTTTCCTCTCAAACTTGCAAATAAACAGAATTGTTGCGGGAGCTCCTTCTACTCCTTCAGCCAATAGCCGCTAAGATACCAGCCCATTGGGGCGTGGTCTCTCT
>LOEQ01007703.1:47595-62797 GCA_001685075.1 Bramus lutescens | reverse complement strand
TTGGGTATATACCCAAAGGATGCTCAATCATACCACAAGGACATGTGCTCAACTATGTTTATAGCAGCATTGTTTGTCCTACCTGAAACCTGGAAAGAACCTAAATGCCCATCAACTGAAGAATGGATAAGGAAAATGTGGTACATTTACACAATGGAATACTACACAGCAAAAATAAATAAATAAATAAAATAAAAATGACATCTTGAGATTTTCAGGCAAATGCATGGATCTAGAAAACACCATATTGAGTGAGGTAAACCTGTACTAGAAAGACAAATATCATGTGTACTCACTCATAAGTGGTTTTTAAACATGAAGCAAAGAAAAGCAGCCTACACATCACAATCCCAGAGAACCTAACAATGAGAACCCTAAGAGAGACATACATGGACCTAATCTACATGGGAAGTAGAAAAAGACAAGATCTCCTGAGTAAATTGGGAACATGGCGACCATGGGAGAGGGTTTAAAGGAAGGGGAGAAGAACAGAGGGGAGCAGAGAACAATGTATAGCTCAATAAAAATCAATTTGTTGAAACCATGCAGTTTAAGCAACTAGCCTGTGATTGTATTTGCATTTATATATTTTAAATGTGAACTACAGATAATAGTCCAGAGGTTAACAAAAGCCATTAGGATATGATGTTGTGATAAAGAGATGTCTGGACTACTGTTAGTCCTGCTGAGGCCTCAGTGAGCAGGAAGCCTGCTTTTATACCTCGTTCCCTTTCCATTCCCACTGCTGCTCTGCTCCCTGCAGGTTGGAATCCAGGTCCTGCTCTGAAGGTTGCCCAGTTTGTGAGCAAATCAGTGCACAGATTTTTCAAGTTGAAATTCTTGGTTCTTCTAACTCACCTTTGGCAATACTGACTTTCCTCACTGGAGTGTGATTTAGCAGCAGGCCACTTTTTGGTTCTCAGATGCTTAGCCCCAAAATAGTCACACCGAAACTGTATTGTTTAAATCACTGCTTGGCCCATTAGCTCCAGCTTCTTATTGGCTTATTCCTACATATTAATTTATCCCATTTCTATTAATCTGTGCATCACCACATGGCTGCGGCTTATTGGCTAAAGTTCCGTCTGACTCTAGCAGGGCTATATGGCTTCTTTCTGACTTTACCCTTCTTTCTCCCAGTATTCAGCTTAGTTTTCCCTGCCTAGTTCTGTTCCCCTATAGCTCTGCTGTAGACCCAAAGCAGTTCCTTTGTTTATCAATGGTAATCACAGCATATAGAGTAAAATCTCATCAATGTGAGGTCTCCCATACTATGATGTATATTGTCTTTGGGCCTAGTATGTCTGAGGCCCCAGAATTGACTGCATGGGAAGTTCCTTGGATATCTCTGGAATACAAGAACTCTGACCATTCTTGTGAGCTACAGTTACTTCTCAGGCCCAAATCCTTTCTATTTGCCTAATAACATTAACTAGATGTTTATTTGTCCAGAAATTTTTTCTAGGTACTTGGGAATTTTGTGTATGCTAATTAAGCCTCTGTGTGCTGATGGTCAACCTATGTGTCTATCCATGCAAGAGTTTCTTTGGGAACACTTATGAAGAAGGATTCTAAAACCAGCCCAGCAGCCTTCATTTTTCCTGGTTTATATGAGAAAAATGCCAGGCAAATTTGAGAGGGTTGTAGTTTATTATATGTAGGCCTTCCTGTTTCTCCCTGTAGTGTAAGAGTTAGTGCCAACTGCACCTCCCTTTACCTCACTGTGGTTTGAGAAGGCCCGTCTTCTCCTCCTTGTAGCACAGTGCAGAATATTCTGTTACTGGCATCTGGATGCAGAAGAGTGAAAGCCATGTTTATGGTTTCTAAGACACTGGGCCTCTACTCTTTTTGAAAATGGTGGGCCCCAAATTCCCATGCTGTGATCTTATAACTCCAGAGTTGATGAAGTTTAGCCTTTGGCAGATCATTACATCAGAGCGTAGTGCCCTCATGAACAGGATAGATAATCAGATAAAAAGGCACCTTGGGAAGTTTTCCTTCATTAACCAATAAGTTCTGCTTAGCTGGCATGCCATCAACCTGGGATATATTTTTATAGCAGCCCACATGGCCTCAGATAGTCCCAGTAATGAGGACCACAGAAGTTACTTTGAGAATTCCAGGGAAGGAAAACTGAAGGAAAGCACCACTTTATCAACTGACCATGCAAACCTAACCAGACATTTTGACCCAACAGCTCTGATGTTATAAGGAGACTGTAAGTAATCCTCAGTCCCTTTCAGGAACAACTGATCCTGGAAATATAGGAGGCAGAAGGCCAAAGGACAAACTTTGGAGGTTTTTCAACTATTTAATAGATTGTTTGTATGTTCCAGTCTGTCAAGTGTGTCCTCCATGTGTTCATGATTACACAAGGATTGGTTCTTTGCTCACCAGGGCTTTAGTCCTGGGATGTAAACATTTAGGGAGATGTTCCTGTTCTCATATTCATAGAGGACAGGTGTCATTGTAATGAGGGCCTGTTGGAGTGAATTTGTCATCTTAGTGCCATGTAATCACATGGTGTCTGTCACTCACTTCTCTTCTATCAATCACCATGTGAGAGGACAACAGTAAATTATCTGAGATTCTGGAATCCAGATGCTGGCAGCCTGTTCTTTGTCTTTCTACCTGCAGAACTGAGAATATTCATTCTTTCTTTCCTTTTACTTGTTCTTTTTATTTTCTTGTAATTTTTCATGTATGATGCTTTATTGAAACACATAATCACATATAATCTCATAACTTTAATCAGTAGAAAACCTATGCCTGTCAAACTCCCAGGTTCCCAAGGTGGACATACCACAATTATGAATTGCCCACTGACTTCACATCTCTATACTCATAGGTTAGTGAGCTCTCACTCACCAGAGAAGTTTCTTAATGCAGGACTCTATCTTTCACAAAGAAACTCAAAACTCAGAAAAGAAGTGTCTGTGGAGTTTACAGACATAAATGTGTTATTAATATTGCACCTTCCTCTAAGGCTCAGACACCATCCTGGAAGAAGGACCAATCTAGATTTTAGATCTAGAGGTCATAGAATTGAAATGAAGTTGTGTTTTCTGGACATGAAAGTCCTGCTGCTCTTAGGAACTCTGTGATCAAGGCACTCAGTATTCTAGAATGGAAGGGAAAGAAGCTCACTAGCCCCTCCCCTAACTGAGAGATGTTGACAGTTGGTGGCTTCTAGAGGAGGAAGACTCACCTTTCCTTCTGGTGCTGATTCAAGGGTAAGTCGAGCAACATTTGGTTGATAGAGAGTATGGACATGGAATGATCTCACAGCTGATTTGAGACTGGGGTGGATCTGGAGAAATTAAGGGGATTAGGTTAAAAGTACACTATATTCATGTATGAAATCCTCAGAAATTAATTAAAATGTATTATTTGAAAGTTCATTCTTTAATGCTGCTAAAGTCTTTATGAAACCTTTTGATATTTTAAAGGAACAGGGTGAGAATTTACTATTATTGAATTTTTCTCTATATGCAGTTTAGTCATTGTCACTGCAACTTGGCTCTATGTGCTTTGAACTAAAACATTTTGGCTGCAGAGCCAGATAATGGGTAATGGGCGGGGCTCAGTTCATTCGCTTCTGCTTTTCAACCATTTCCTTTTCCCAGGAAATGCGAACTCTGTCTTGTGGATATTACTGAGGCCTGCGAGAAATGTTTCATCATCTTTTGGGAAAAGGTTATTTTACTTACTGTTAATTTCCTTTCTATTTCTGTACCCAAATTATGAAGTAGCCTGGTACATAAAACAAGAACAAATGGAAAGTCATGGGACTCAGTCGCTCTATTTTCAAAAAAATTCATTATTACTTCTCTCTGTCCTGTGTGTCTTTTGTGGCAGAGTGTTGCATTTCAGCACTAATGTGTGGATGCTGACAGCTGTGTTGGTTCAGGTGAAACATCCTAGGCACAGCAAGAGCATAAAGTCTAATAAATATTCCTTGGTGATAAAATTTGCCAAATTATAAATAGAGGCCACCCTTCCTTGTAGACTCAGCATACTTATAGAAAATGTAGGTATAAAGAGTAATTTTATAAAATGATTTTAAATCTGTTTCCTATGTAAGGTAGAATAATACAAGGTTAATTTTCAATAATTTTACTTGAAATTTGGTTAATAGTCTTGCTACTTGACACTTCTCTTCTGTGTACAACATAAGTAACACTCGTAAGTGTGACCTTTAGGTAGATAGGCAGGGGAGCTTGCTTCACGATGTATTTGTGTATCTCCCATTTGTTTTTACTCTCCTTGCCATTACAGAACCATTTAAACACATTGAGGTCAGGTGTGAAGATTGCAAGCCTTGTGTGTTAATGTGGTGGGCTGTGAATCCTATAACTTGAGAGACAGAGAAAGGAGGAGAGATGTAAACTCAAGGCCAGGACTGCCCATGTAGCAATACCTGACCTGGTGTCAAATATCAAACTAGATTTTTGATACTGACAGAGTAGTTATTGAATGAAAAGTCTGATCTTCTGGATACTGAAAACCACTTTTTAAGAATTCTTCTTTGGTTTGGGCACTCAGGTAATAGACGGCACTTAGCTTGTAACAATATAAACAAGTTCTTTATGTACCCAGATCTTCTCATTTCATTCTTTTTTTTTCTGAGTGAGTTACATAAATCTCAAACATTTAATTCCTGACATGGACCAGCTATTCAATTCATATACGTAAAACTTGAAAATAGTTTAATTTTTATGTAGATAATACAAAGGCGTTGAAGTGTATTTGAGGTGTGGAAAATAGTTATATGTCTATCTAAATATAAATAGGAAATTGAAAGATATATTTATAAGATAACTCCTGGCGTTCTGGAGTCTGATTCATTCAGGTACCTATATAAATCGAAACAAAAGGCCAAGCAAGGTTTTGCTCCTCCAGTGAGAAGCTGAGCGTGCTTGCGGTACTCTCTTCTGCGTTGCTTTCCTTCCAGATGCAGGCAGCATAGCAGGGATTGATTTAATATGAGAGATGGGCTTGGGGAAATGTGTGGGTGGAGGAGGCTGTAGGATAGGATAGAGCATTATGCCCTGGATGTCACCTGATTTAAAGGCTCAAGATGGCTCTCCCTGTCACCATAGAAGCCTCATGTCAAACCTGGTGCTGCAATGTCTTGTGTTTGTGTATCCCTGGAAGAAGAGAGATCTAGGTATATAGACAAGAACATTGAAATACAATGTCTACACTGGAAATCTGTTTTGCTGCATAAATGCTACAATATTCAGTATATAACCTAGCCAAAGTCTCCCATAAACAGTTCCTAAACTTTACATTTATAATTTGTAAAATGAAAATAAAACCTCACCGTTTCACTGTCCTTGCTCTAATTCTTATCTTTTTCCTTCTTTCTCCCTCAAATTCATGGGATGTTTTTCTTATTGATGCATATTTTTAGAAAAATGTATAAATGTATGACTCCAATAGGCTATACCTGTTCAGTAAGTCTTGCATGTATAGTTGTCAGGTCTGAATACTGGCTATTGGATAACCAGGTAGAGGACTTATCTCTAGGGATGGCTAATTCTCCCTTATGACCAATCTTCAGTTGCCTATAGCTCTTTGTGTTGGGTTGGGTGCCCGTGAGTTTTCTCCCACCTCCAAAAGCATATCCAGTGGATTGTCCTTCTTTCTGTCTCATTTTTACTCCCATATTTTGTGGTTTTATGGGTGTAGATTCCATGTCATTTCTAGGAGACACCCTCATTGTGTCTATTATAATCAATATGGAACACACCAACAAATCTGCAACCTGTGCTTCCAAAGATCATGAGGGGCAAGGTCAGCCTCTACTGTCTCTAACTGAAGGACCAAAGCACATTTTACTGTTCCTCTGACATGAACTGTACCTGACTGTGTTGTGGCACCATGGAGTCTCACTGGAAAACAATTTCCAGATGCTGGTGTCCTGTGATCCACACTGAACCTTCAGCTACTCCTCTGCCTCCCAGACCTTCCTCAGAAACTCTAATCAGGTTTGCCACCAGATGTGGTTGGGAGCTGCCCCTTCAAATTAGGAATTTTATCCCAGTGATTTTACAGCTAGGTGAAAGATCTTTTATTTGGCCCCTTTCACTAAATTTTTGCTTTTTTAAGTGACTCCTGCAAGTGGCAAAGTTACAAACCATGGATGGAGGCTCACCTATCTTCAGGAAAAGAAAAGGCCAAATAGGCATTTAAAGATCAACCATGATAGCATATCAACATTATATTTATACAGAACTATATACAAAATGTTAGGAAAGATGTTTACAGTAAGACTGATGACTACAAGTCTTTAGACCTATGAGAGATCTATAGTCACCAGGCTATAATTCTGGCATCTTCTTGGTAGGCTCCTGTGAACAAAAATAGAAATGCATGTCTAGTCTTTGAGCATGCCACCAAACATGCCTCCAGAGGAAGAAGTTCCGGATTTTCCATTATACCTTTTTATTAAAGCTATGTCTGTACTCCTGAGTCATGACATTTTAATCCAATGGCTTCCTTGGTGTTTCTAATCAGGTAAGGCTGAGGGCCAAAGTCAGCAATGAGAAGGAAATTCAGGAAATTTAGATATGGACCACAGTTTGGCAGTTTGTGAGGCTGATGTCATATATCATAATACTAACTATGGTCAATTGTGGTGGTTCTATTTTTCTTTGAGGTGGTGGTGTTGGCCAATACAAACACAATCACTTGTTCTGGATCTACTGAAGACAGCTGGGCACAAAGACTTCTGAGTGAGGCCCACACACTCATCTTGCCAAATATGCCCAGATTGTTTCTCTGGTGTCTCTCATACACGAAGAAGGTCCATGTTTTGTGATCCTGGGTCCTCCATGGTGAGTATATCTCCTGCATTTGATGGAGAGAATTCAAATTTGAAACAGATTTTGTGGTGGAAAGTGAGCCACAGCCCACATTGTTATGAATTTGGGGTCTGTCATCCACTTAGGAAGCCTTCTTTCTGCATTTAATATGTTTGGTGAACAAAGTCTAGCCTCAGATAAAAATCAGTTAAAGTCAGTATAGGGCCATGTGCCATGTAATAACTCTTGATATTAAGTTATGACCATGTTTTTGATCATTAAGGAGAGTGGGTCCTTTTCACACTCAAGGCCATGGTTTGTTATCTTGGCTTGCTTACTGTCAGCAAAGTACTTGGTCTTGTAAAGAGAGGGTGTGGCCCTCACACCCTAAAATTTAATCTTGACATGACTTACTGGTAATCAGGATGCTGGCAGGGCCCCATGGATGTCAGTTTATGGCCTTTGTCCTTTTCTCATTCTTCAATCAACTCCTAGTGTTAGAGTGTCCTAGGTCAGACCCAAGGTCAAACTGTTGTTCTTCAACTGGACACAGAGATGTCCTGGGTGTGGCCCACAC
Source organism: Bramus lutescens (assembly GCA_001685075.1). Taxonomy (NCBI): domain Eukaryota; kingdom Metazoa; phylum Chordata; class Mammalia; order Rodentia; family Cricetidae; genus Bramus; species Bramus lutescens. The sequence goes on along the minus strand of LOEQ01007703.1, from coordinate 55,411 downwards.
ACCCTTCATTCAAGCAGTGTCCCTGTTACTTGATATTCATGTGTGGTCCAGGTTATTTAGAAGCCATGATGTTGCCTTGACACATTTGTGAGAATTTTGCCTGTGCTGGTACAATCACGAATATAACCCACAAACCAGAAAGGAACCAAAAGGAGCTTTCAGATGAACTTCTTCTTGATCTGAGTTCATGGCTTATGATCTGATGTCATTCATTGGTGAAGAATCCAATCATCTTGATGAACATGGCATGGCCTGGGTCACAAATGAGGCTATGGTGCGTCCAACAAAATAAATTGACACGAAGATAATGCTTGGCTTTAGACCTGGTCATGGTTATGGGGTGTCAATTTCCTTTGATCATTAAATTAAGGTTTGGTCCCTTTAAGGTCTGGATCCTCTGTTTGGGTATTTTGTCCTGGAAGGCATAGGGCAAGGGTGTGACCCACACACCCTTAAAGATGATAGTCCAGAGTACTTGCAGTTCAGGAGCAGATTTATTTCCTTTGAGGTTTGTTCATGGCCATGCTCCTAGGTTAGTAATTACATCATCATCAAGTTCTGAATCTTGAAAGATATGTGACCAGGAGTCAGTTACTCAGAACAAGACCAAATTTGCATTAGTCAACAATTTAAAAAAAATAGGCTTTTGCATGAGTTACATTTGAGAACTGTTCATTCCTAAAGAAATCAGTTTAAGATCTCTTTAATTCCAGGTAAGATTATGTCTCAGACAGCTAGACAATACAGTACGACACTTTATTTTGTATGCTATATCTACATTGACATATCATTTCAGTGAGCCCCTGGCACATTACAGCAATGGTTCATACTTGCTGATATGTGTTGAGAATGTGGTCAGCATTGAATAAAATAGGTGTGTGTGTTTGTGACCCACACACCTATTTTTTGAGCATGTCAGCTTACATGAATGCTCAGAAAGAGAGTAGTGTAGTTGAGGCCAAGATTATGGATGAACAAGCAGGGATATGTCTGCATTGATGTCTTAGCTGGCCATATAATAGCTGAAAATCAGACCTAGGACCAATGTGGCTCATGGTACGTAGTCTAAACACAATGTTGATTCTCTTTAGTTTTGGCCTTGGTACTCTTCTTTATGTCTGGGGCTTATTGGAGGAAAATGAATATGAGCCAATTGTTTCAGGGCTCTGTTTGATCTAGGCCTGGGATATTTCTGGTTGTGATATGCCATAGGCACAATCCTTTTTGTTTGGTTCTCCTGGCCTTTGCTCATTTTGTATTTTCCCACAGGTCTTCATGCTCTGGGCTCATGTTTGTTGAGGGTCAGGTATAGCCCCAGGCACACATCTCTTCTTTGGGCCTAAAACTCTTTGCATTCATAGATAGGCCATCAGCCCTAGCTCATCTTGCTTTGGGACCTGGACTCTACAGCATAAGATATAGACACAGAATCACAGCTCTTTTTGGGCCCAGGAGTCTTCAGTGTTAGGGATGGGCTCAGGCCCACACCTATCCTTTTATTTGGGCCTAAGCCTCTTGAGGATTAGGGATTCACCCAAGCCTACATCTCTATTATTTTAAGCCTGGGACGCTTCATGTTTAGCAATATACCCTGGCCCATATAACTTCTTTTTGGTTTCAGGCCTCTTCAGGGAAAAGAGTAAGCCCAGTCCCACATTTCTCCTTTACTCGGGGCAAGGGCTCTTTAGGCTTAGTGAATGACCCAGGCCTGCATCCCTTCATTTGGGCTGGGTTTCTTCAAGTTTAAAATAGGAAAAGGGCCATAATTTCCTTCTTAAGGTCAAGCGCTCTTCAGTATGAATGATAGACCAAAATCCCATTGTTATTTTTTGGGCTCACGCCTCTTCATGGACAAAAATGGATCAGGTCCACATCTTTTCTTGTTATGGCCAATGCATATTTAGTGTTAAAAAATGACTCGGGTTCATATCTATCCTTTCTTTAATCCCAAGCTGGTTCTGGGTTAGAAAGAGACCCAGGCCCACATCTCTTCTTGTTTTTGCCTGGACCTCTTCAGGGTCAAAGGTAGGCCCAGGCCCACATCTTACGCTTTTTGGGCCCAGGCCTCTTCAAGTTAAGGGTAAGGCCCAGGCCCACATCTTATGTTCTTTGGGCCCAGGCCTCTTCAAGCTAAGGGTAAGGCCCAGGCCCACAGTACTTGTTCATGGGCCAGGCCTCTTCAGGGTAAGTATTAGGCCCAGGCCCACATCTCTTCTTCATTGGGCCCAGGCCTCTTCAGGATAAGTGTTGGGCTTAGGCTTCTTCAGGGTAAGAATTAGGACCAGGACCACATCTTAACTTCATTGTGCCCAGGCTTATTCAGTGTATACATTAGGCCCAGAACTACATCCCTACTTACTTTGGGCCCAGGCCTCTTCTTTGTAAATATAAATGTGGACAGTGGGCAGGGTTTGGGGTTAGAAAGATGGTTGGTTTTAGTTCTGTTTCATATTCTGTCTCTAACTTCAGTTGTAGTGGCACGATCCCTAGTTAGAAATGATAAAATTAATGATGGGAAGAATCAAAGTCCCTTCCGAGCCCCTACAGTAGGAGTCTGTGAAGAATTTCCCACATGCCCTGGATACTGTGGGCTGCCATAGCTGACAGTTGACCAGGACTTGGAGAACAACAACAGGCTTCATTCTGCACCAGTTGGTGTTACAGTTTGGGTGTTGTCATCCCTTGACTTCATTCTCTGGTGAGTTGTGGGTGTCATCTCCATGAATCCTTGTTTGGCAAGTTCCTCAGTATACATCATAATAGGTAAATTATTTCTACTGCTATGGCACAGGTCTTGTTAAAGGGCACCTTGGCTGGGCTGTGGTGATGCACACCTTTAATCTCAGTACCCAGGAGGCAGAGACAGGTGGATCTCTGTGAGTTTGAGGCCAGCCTGGTCTACAGGAGCTAGTTTCAAGACAGGTTCCAAAGCTACTCAGAGAAAGCCTGTATCAAAAAGAAGCACCTCAAAAACACATTGTTCCTCATACCCTTTTTCATTTTCCACTTCCCAGTATAACACAGTGATGTTTAATTAGGCCATATTCCCAGACATCCTGTTTGTATGTCTCCCTCCAGAGCTCAAACCTCACAGCATACCAGTAATTCCTACTGGAATCCAGTCCACCCCTATAGACATAGGGTTCCCCCATCAACACCACAACCTTTTCCTTGGCAATGAGATATTTTATGAGGTAATAGAGGCATGATCACACCTCTGTCCAGCTTCTTTCTCTGTCTGAGTGTAGCAAAAGAACAACCATGCTTTCCCACACTGTGCTGAGCACACTGTCCCAGTGTGGTGAGGCTGTCCATGTGGTGAGGTCATCTTATTAACAAAGTATGAATATAAAATCACCCTGACTCTTATAACAATGTGTACTTAATAGGGAAGATATGGGACAGCATTCAGTGTCCTCTCTAAGTTATTTCTTACCTATGATATAAACTTGCAGACACAAGCACACATAAAGGTAAAAACCAGGTACAGAAGTAGAGAATTAGAGGGTAGAGCACTGCCATGATGTTTCTTATGACAGTGACAGTCATGTTTGTTCGAATATTGTGTCAGCTATGAGTACATATGAAAACATTGATACAACAGAAGGCCTTAGTGAAGCTTTTCCTCCCTTCCCTAGACATGCTCTGAATGATGGTTTAATGTGGGCAGCAAACAGCAATGTTCATCCTTCCTTACCTAGGCTGGAAGCTGGAGTCCTGGTCCAGAGGCTCCTGTGCAGCTTCCTTACAAGGCCCCTCTCTCTGGTGAGATGAGGGTTTCTTTCCCTGTGGTGTTTGGGGGCTAGGCACACTGCCATGAGCCTTCTCATCCTTGCTCTTTCTTGTCATGCATAGAATGAACTGTCCTCAGGCAGAAACATTTCCAGTCCCTCACTCTGTTTAGTCTCTATATTAAAGGTTCTGATGAAAAAGTGAGTCACACAGTGAGTCACTCATGTAGTGAATTTCAGGTATTGTCTCTCCCACAAAACAGCCCAAACTTACCCAGACACATAGGCTATCTTTGAATCCCAACCCTCCTTGGTGAACACTGTGTAGTCCTCAAGCAAAGAACACTGCTGTTTCTAGGGCAGGGATTTACCTGTGACATGACAGAAGGCTCACCTCACTGCATTCTGGGAATCCCAAAGGGCATCATGGCTCATGATCATGAGTTGTTCTGGGTGTCATTTGGAGATAGTAGGAAGTCAGAGTGCCTGATGGAAGGACAGGCTGTTACAGCAGGTGAAGGAGTGGCCATTGCTGGTTCACATTTTGTTGTTAATACTTTTCACAGCTCTTATCTATAGTACATTTAGAACTAGCATTTATTAAAATCCATCTTGAAAGACTAGGAATGCCATGCGTACATGTCACATCTCACTTAGTGCAAGACGCCATGGTTTGTGTGATGATATTCTACCTTGTGTACTAAACTAGGATTTAAGTGTTAGCGGTCATTGTTGTTCATTATGAATTGTCAATGACAGTCCAATTGAGGTGAGCTAAAATGTGAGAAAAAGAGAATCTTAAATTGAGCACCGTACCATAGGAAGAGCGTAAATGAAGGTAGCTTTCTTAACAAAGCCAACCCTGTCTCAATTTAAATAAAAACAAACCAAAAGCATTTTAGGCTCTCTGAAGTATATAAATAACTTTGGAAATCTTTGTAAAGTATATAATTGTTGTTTACTTGAAATGTTCATGACACTGTAATATTAATAATTTAAATGTCTACCATGTTAAGCTGTTGTGCAAAAATCCATCCAGAGTGGCTGCAAAGATTTTCATTGCTATATCATAATATGCTAGGAGAGGAGTTGTCATTTTGTTCCCCATTTAAAGGATGAGGGAATCACTGCACTGACAGACTAAGAGATAATGGTAAATTATAAATTATAAATTGAGGAAGTTGTTTATAAATTATTTCCAATGGCTGTGTATAAAATATTGACAGAAGTTAAAGCTCTTTAAACTACCTTGTGGAAGGACTTTCTACTGCTACTTTTAACAGGCTGGGAATAATTATAATTAGGCATTATGAAGGCAAATTTTTCTCTATCATTTTCATGTAAAGGTATAGTTTTAAAAAGTAGTCTTTTCAATCAATCACTATAATAGACCACATTTAGGTAATAGAGAAGGCAGAATTCCAGGCTATAGAGAGCATATCAGCTGAATTATTTTGTTTATTGCTCTCAAATCTGCTAACACTCTCCATTTTCCAGAATTCTTTTTAGTGACAAATATAGAATTCCAAGGACTAGTTGATTCTTCAATATGATGTGCATTTAGCTACCTCTGTATGAGCTTTTCTAATATTTGTGTTTTTTTCTGACATCAGAGGCTATTGTTCTACCCAGATCGGTTTGTCAGTTAACTAATTTAAAGGTAGGGCTGTTGATACCTTTGAAAGATGATCGGTTGTTGTGCCCTGCTCATGTACAATTTGAACAGTTTGTGGATGTTCTTAATATTACCTTTTAATATTTCTTTCAGAAGCAATTTTTATTTTACAGTTTTTTTGAAATCGGAGGAACATTAATCTGTGTTTTCTACTGCTGTAATAAATAATGTTCTCATAAATTTATTGCTATGTTAGAATCACACGGTTTTAATTTCCCTATCTGTCTTTCTGGCCTTATATATTTGACCCAACTTGCATGTACCCCCCCCCACCATGGTAAAGTTCCAATCACTAGAAACTGAATACTTGCCTCCTGAAGTAGCTAATTTGGATGCCAAGATTTCTGCAATATTATTGTTACATATTCCCCTGTGTCTACTAGATCCTCAGTTTCAATGTCATTTATTTATATTTTAAGCTTTAATCTCTGATCTTTTATAGAAATTTGCCAAAATACTTGTTTTTATGTTCTCTTGTAAAAATTTCGTTTTCCTTACTGAAGCTGTTTGGTCATTCTCTTAGCAGCATGGTTTTTAACAATAGTCATTAAGTCATTTAATTGCTCTGTGGAGGAATTTTTTCTATGCTGACAACTAAAGGTTGAACAAAATATGACATTGGGGCATGCAAGAGCATCCGCAAGGTATTTTCTGATGGCAATTGGTTGCCTTGTATGTCCTTTGTTGAGCTGCATTCATTAGTCCTATGTTGCTCTTTGCCACGTCTCTGCATATTTCAGAAGGCAGAGGCCTTCTTTTTGGCTTATCTCTAGAAAAAATAATTGTTTCCAGGAATGTCTTGCCTATACCCTTTGCAGATATCCTGGTTTACCACAATTAAAGTATCTAACCTTTTGATTTTTTTCTTAAAATTTTTCGAAATGACTTCTCCTATCCAAGTATCATCATAAGCCCAAGATCCAATATTACTTGTATTTTGGTTCTGATCTTGCCTTTATAGGCCTAATCTCCCTTTTGCATTCTGAATTATCATTTTCAAAAGCCAATTAGTTAATTAATATTTGCTTGACTTCTGGGTCTGATATCATTCTATTTATAGCTGTAGTTAATAGTTATAAAAGATCTGTGAAGGCTTCTTTTAGGCCTTGTATAGCTTTAGTAAATGAATCAGCTTTCTTTCCTGATTCTTCAAGGAATAGGGCCAAGGTATTATCTTTTAATGTAGACTATCTTTGTAAATTTGCATGGTGACCTTCACTGAGAAGCTAGTCTTAGGAAACTTCTATATCTCTAGCCCTACTTCATTGTTCTATGACCTCTATCCACCAAGTTTTCAATTGTAACTGAGGATCAGCTTCCAATATTGTGGTAACTAAATTTTTCCAATTTTGTTGAATATTCTTGTTCTGAGTTACCCATGAATTTAACATCTGCTTTACAAAAGGTGAATGCATACCATGTAAATGATTGTTTCCATAAGTCTCCTCATGTACAACATTTCTATAGTATCCCAAATAACTTTTCATATCCTTGGGGATTTCTATCATGGTGCCTCTTCTTGTATGACAAGTGGATAAGTTAAGGTAATAAATTAAATTCTATTAACCTTAGGCTGCTCTGCTTCAGTTTCATAGTGCAATCATGTGGTAGATTCTGCTCTAAATTCCTGTTTATGTCTGAGTATTTTCCTTTAATTTTTCATTAGTCAGTCTTTTTCAGGCTTATACCTTATGTTGTAAGTTTTTTAAAGCTAAATAAATACTAAGCTCTTCTAAGGCTTGTATCTTATATTTTTTTCTTATTTTCATTAGTTAAGTTTTTTTAAAGTTTATATCTTAGTAGTAGTAAATTCTAAAGCTTATATGTTATCATTTGCAAGCTTCTCTAGGGCTTATGTGGTGTTAACAGTAAGTCTTTCTAAGGCTTGTCAGTCAGATTATCATATTTAGCACAATTACCAAACCATTTTAAAGGATAAAATATAAATGGCTAAACTGATAATAATTATGATTGACAATAAGTAAATCCCACCTAAATTATTTATCTCATTTATTTTTTCCATTTGTAAATTATTCATTGTACCAGTAAATAGGGTCCTAATTACCCACATTGTGATATTTCTTAACATGGGAAAGAGGCTCCCCCTTTTTCTATATCCTAATTTCTTTTTAAAAAATCCCTAGGTATATTACCACATCTGCTGATGCTAACAGCATAGACAGAGATGTGTAAGAGTGGGAATATGCATAACCAGGTTTAATGACAGCACTGTAGGGAGAAGGCAAGGAGTCCTGAGCTGTGATAATTGCACATTTGGGTTGGGGGTCAATGTGGCTCTCATGCTGAGTAGGAAGGGTGTGAGCTATCAGAAAAGCTAACATAAGAAAACTGGTAGGACAAATTAATGTTGTTGAGATGCAGCTTGAGATAGGGTCACCCTGCCTGCCAC
>LOEQ01007703.1:14867-25217 GCA_001685075.1 Bramus lutescens | reverse complement strand
AACAACAAAAAAAAAAAACCTTAAGCAACCTTAGGCAAATCTACACCTGACGTAACCTCACAGGTTCATGAAGCTGTAGAAGTCCTTGTTAGTTCTGAATCAATTGAAAACCAAAGACGCCATAAGAAAAACTCTAGGCTAGATTATTGCAGTTTTCTCAGTTTCCATCACTGCAATGGTGGAGACCATGCTGTCCTTGCAACTGAGAAACCTTACCTTACTGACGACAAAGAGTTCCTCTCTTTTCACCACACCCTCCTTGATCTTGGAATTGATTCCCATTCCAACCTCTCTCTCATTGTGGTATAAGTAAGCACAGTCGAAATGCCGGTATCCCAAGTTGATAGCCACCTTCACCGCATCAGCCACTTCTCCTGGAGAGGCCTGCAATATAATCAAACACAAGTACCCTTTCTGTCATCAGGGCCAAACAACTTAGTGTCTCTGTTGTCACCTGGGAAGCAGAACCAAGGAATATATAAACACCCAAATCATTAAAACGGCACTATTATCAGCCAAACCTAAAGTTGGGGAGTGTCAGAGTCAGAATGTGATTAGAAGTCTGACTGTCACCCTTACTCGTTTGGGAAAAGACCACAGACATTTCCAGCTCCTGCAGAGGACTGAGCTGTGTGTCATGCTCCCAAGTGATTAATGAATGAGTAACAATAGACAGGGCATAAAGTGGTCTGAGATCTAACACTCAGGAATATTCAATTAACTGTAAAGACAAACCAAGTGTTTATTCTCATTAAAGTGATCCATCAGATTCTTATATGACATATTCAGGAGAAGTTTAATGATACAGTATGCAATCCCATTAAATCTGAGAAGTATAGCCCAAGGTAGTCTTGAATTTGAGCTCTTCCTTGCTTTGTTTTATAGTTTACTTAATAATTAAATTAAGTAAAGAATTATAATATATTATATTTATTAATCAAGTATAATAATTATTCAAAGCAACATACATATCTATCATATGTATGTTAGACCACCAGTAAATGTCACATAGTGCTATAGTTTTCCAATGCCTTCCATATTTTTGGAAATTCATACTCCAGTATCTTGAACAGAATTAAATTTTTTCATTGTGTTCACAAGGCAATGCTTTTTTCCTATTTTTTACTTTAATTATAGTTATTAATGCTACTAAAACACACTAGTGTAATTGTTTTCATATAACAAATCACAGGTTCAGAGAAGTATCCCTCTTCAGTTCTAGAAAATGAAAGCAAGAATGCTGCCAATGAGCTAGCAAGTGAAAACATGATAAGCAAGAACAACAGAAATTAGGTATTTGAAGAATCCGAAATAGACCAACTTTGAAGACCTCTTGATTTTCCTAAGTCTTTGTTTCAATAATTTCATATTTCTTCCATGTCAACCTTCACTCTAATGCACCAAAGAGTACTCAAACCGTAAAATTGCCTAAAACTCCCACACTTTTACAAAAATTTCCAGAGAAACGTTATTTTAAAAAAAGATCTAAACAGAATTTTTATTCAGTTTTTCATACAAAGTATATTTACTATGTTTTCCCCCTCGCAGACCTTCCTCACCCATCTACCCACCCAAATTCATGTTCATTCTCTATTTAAAAAGTGTTTTTTCCAACATAAAATATCTACTGCGCAAGCTGTCCAATCACTAGCAAGTACCTCTGCTGTCATTAAGTGGAAGCCAGAAGCAGGCATTAGTGCAATTGTTCATTTTTCTTTGGTTATAGCATGCAAAGATGAATGCTTCCTGGTGGTCGCTTCATGCACACTTGATTTTGGTGTGGAAAGAGGATTAGTGCTACATTAAATAAACGATTCTTTGGAGACTGGGAGAGGAGGGGTCCATGACTCTCTCGGACAAGTTCGGGTTCAAGATCACTATGCTTTATATAGTTTATCCTGACTGCTTTTCAAACTGACAGGGAGCAGGTGTTTTAGGACCTTGTAACAATTATTTCACAAGGGAGAGTCCGACCTCTCTATCTCTCCAGGCAGGACCTTGATCAGAGCACAGGTGTGGAAGGAGTCAGCAAGTCAGCAAGTATTCATCAGGCTCGAGCCCCCTTAATTAGCCCGACCACAGACGGAAGAGTATCCTTACCTGCCAGGTGCCCAAGCCCACTCTAGGGATGATTTCCATGGTACCCCTTGGCTCTCTGGCTCAACCAGCAACCAGCATTGGAGGGCCAGGTGGCGGCTGCCGGCGCTCAGAAAGGTAGACAGTCTGCAGGGTAATGACGCGCTTGCTGTCGTTCTGGCGCTCTAATTGGCTGGTGGAGGTCGCGAGGTTCTCTGGTTGGCTGGTAGCATGTCCATCTTTCAGCGGACTGAGCAACTGGGTTTGGTTGTGCAATTCACCTCTCATAAATCCTCCGGAATGCTAGGAGTCCGTCTCCTAGCAACCTGGATAAAGTTCACGACTAACGCTGGCTATTTCAGAGGAAGCAGACTGGAGTACAGGTTTACTTCCTGGACATCAGATGCTTTAGGCTGATATTCGTTCTTAGTAAACTGGAAAATAATCTGTTTGGGTATAGTAACTTGCTGTGATTGTGTGTTGGTTTGATACTTTGTTTTAAAACTATTTATAGATAAAAAAATATTACCCTTGAACAAGGAGAATTTTGCTTCTTCCTTCTCAACATGTAAATGCGTTATCCCCCTTTGCTTTTCAGTTTTATCTAATATTTCCAATGTTGAAAAACAGAGAAAGTCACTGCCACGTTCCTAACAGTGTAAAATACGAAATGATTAGGATTTTCCCCAAGATGTATCTTACAGTATTAGAAAAAAATCTCTTTCTGGAAGATTTTTGACATCCTACTTTTTATTTCTTATGCCCTCTTTGACAAATGCATTTATATGATCTGGTGTAACTTGACACTCAAAGTACATGTGGGTAACGTGGCAGCATTCTGCTACTAAATCTTTAACAATTACATAATCTTAACTGTAATTGCTTAATTCCCAAGTGTTGTCTTCTGTGGCATTTGTAGTTGTTGTCTTAGTGACCTGGTTACTGTAAGATACACTGTTGTGTACCAAGTGGCCAGCCATCCCGCATAGCTAAAAGGTAGTGTGTTTGAGATATGAGACTGTAAAAGTTCACATGTAAAAACAGTCCGGCCTGCAATAGAAAAGTTGCACAGGATAAAATTAAGGCAAAATTAAATTAGATTTTACTTGAGAAAGAAATAAGCTATGAGTTGGGAATGACTAGTAGCATAAGATTTCAAGACAGGCAGCACTGGTGAAGGGAAACAGTGATTATGCTGCCCGACTTCAAGATTCTCCACATAGAATACATTACCAAGGACGAAAAGAGACTAGGCGGACCTGCCCAGAGATTTTCCTTTTAAGAATGTTTTGCTGAACCCAAGAGAATGCTCAGAGATTCAGAATGCTTGTTGCTCGAACATTAGAATTGGAGTTTGGATGCCATAACCCACCCAGTTAAGAAACCAGGCATGCCCATGAGTCCCGCCCATAACTGTAATACCAATTAATAATAAAGGAGGCCATGAGCTTGAAAGAGATCAAGGACTATCTGCGTGGGTTTTGAGGAAGGAAAAGGAAGGGCAAAATGTAATTATAATTGAAAAAAAATGATGGCTCTTCCCACAAATTATCCCCGACGGGCACAGCTAGAAGAGCATCTCCTGGGTGATTCTAGTTGTCACTGAGTTGGCTGTCATCTTAACACCGCAAGCTGAAACAGCTGGAAGGAACCAGAAGAGCAAAGGGGGACGGTAAATAGCTGTTTTGAAAATATCAGCATTATTAAAATAATTACAAAAGTTGAGGATTTGCCATATTACAGTACTAGAATTTTGTACCTTTTATTTTGCTTATTAATAATTTGGCAGAATTCAACAATTTTACAATGTGACTAGGATCAGCAAACTAAGCCAACAATTTGCTTTTTCCATTTTCTATTGCTATATTTATATTAGATTTCTTTTTTAGCTCGATTTTTGCAAATGCCCATGGCAGACAGTTTATGGATATGGAAAATTGTACACCTTTCCCATATCTCTTAATGAACACTTCTTGTATTTGTATCTTATAAAATCTCCAAAGTTAAGCCATACTTTAGATTTGTAAGACAACTTTTTAACAGCTTTTGAACTTAAAATATTTTGTGCAAATTAATATGGAAGTATCTATTTGTAAAATAATGTGTTTTAATAGTAGAATGTTATTAATACTATTTGTGATAGGCTTTTGTTACTCATAGTCACACTTACAGTTTTATTTCATGTATGTACAGAAATATTCTCCTTTCTTTAAATGGTTTCTATCACTGCATTCCAGCTTGGTTTAATCTAGTGCTGCTTTCACTTTTAATTGTCATGTCAAATGTCTTAGGTTAATTCTTTGGAAGAATAATGTAAATGCTACAGATATAAAAACTTGAAAAAACTATATAAGAAACTTTTGAAACCTCAAATTTCGATGAGGTAGTTAATATTAAGACATTGAAAACATTGAGCATGTATTTACAATAAGGTAGAGATCAATATATACACATACATACACACAATGCAAAGACATACATGTATATGTGTGTGAATACATTTATATCTGCACAATGAATATGTTTTGGTTAAATAAAAGCGACTTAACAGTGGGAAATGTTGAAATAAAGACTGAGATAATTATAAAATATTTTGATGCTATTAGGTTAATTTTACACATGTATTTTAATAAACACCGTTTCAGAAAGGATATTTTATTCATGATTATTTATAGATGATGGTGAAAAAAATTTACCAAATAGAAGTCACAAGTTGATAACTACATAAGAAGTACTTCATCTGAGCATTGAAAATATTTTGTAATTATCTTATATAGTTGAAAAATACAGTTAGGACAAATAAATAGTGTATAATCCTTCGTAAAAGACACATGAACTTTATAAGTTGGTTATTCCTGACCCCTGGTGGTCATTCCTCAAAATGCAGATCTATATGTAAGTAAGCAAGTATGTATGTATGTATGTATGTATATATGTATTATATGGGTGTGTACAAATACACATATAAAATATATATAATATATAAACATATGTAAAAATACATATATTTATACTCATACACATACGTGTGTATTTAATTGAAGTTACCTTACTGCCATACATAGGTTATATTGTTTCTCTTGGATGCTCTAGTTGCCAAATAAAACTTAAGTGCTAGGTATACTATACCATACCTTGAATTGTTGGTATAGAAGTCCCAGAGACCTCAAAAACATTACAGGCCATTGACACTGATCTTGATTGTACACTAGAACTCAATGAAATGATTCTGTGTTAAAGACATCACATATTCTAGTCTCTACTCTCTAGTTTTAAAGTTCCAGAAGGTACTGTGTGGGCTTCTGTAGGAGCAAACTCATCAACACTTTATCTAACTGTAAAACTTGGAGGTAGAATAATGTCCATGGCACCTTATGCCCCTGGACATGCACAAACTTTATGGAGGCAATCAACTGCTTTCTGAATGGAAATGAGGCTCAGTCCATGGGGTGGAATACATGCCTGGTACTGTAAATCTAGGCAAGAACTCATGGTAGTGGAACTCACAAGCTACAGGATGAATCTACCAAATATATAGTATCACACTATCCTCTGAAATTTTATGTATGTGTCATTGATTGGTGCAGCTGCCACATCAGAGAAGTCTCTTTGTGCAATAGAAGGAGATGGATACAGAAACCTGCAACTGGTCAATTTGGGGAGAAAAAGTGTTGTGAGGTGTTCATCCGCAGATGAAATTTCCAGAACACATCCCTTTTAACAAGACTCAGGGGTTACTCCAGAAGAGGTGGGGCAGAACAGTTGTAAAAACCAGAATTTGGAGAGAACTGAAACCAAACATTATTTTCTACGCATGGCAGTACCATCAACTCACAGTTGTCTGCTGAGAACGTAAACAAGGTCAAGGCAGTTGAGGCGCAGTACGTGAGGACAGCCTTGAGCCCCCACCACTAGCTGATGAGCTACTGTCAGATAACAGCTTCTGGAGGAAGAGTAGTTGGTTTTATTTAAATGTTTAGTCTCTTGTGAGTCCACCATAATCAAATGGATGGCCTCACAGCCATGATTGTATGGATATAGGAACAGGACAAATTGGACTTCATTGGTAAGGAGAAGGGGTGGGGGTGGGACAGGAATGGGGAGTGGGGGTCTGGAGAAGTAGAGGGAGAAATAGGACATGAAAATGTTCAAAATATGTTGTATATGTGTGTAAAATTATCAAGGCACTAATAAAATATTATAGTAAAATATACAGAAATATATTAGAAGAGAAATTAATTCTGTCATCAATGAGACATCATTGATAGTATATGACTGAAGAGGGATATACATATTTTCTTTAGCATTTGGGTCTTCACTAACAGTGATGATATTATAGACCTCATGTATACATAACTATGCTTAAGTGTGTAGAATACCACAGCATTTGCACTTTAAGCTACAAGTTGTTTCTCTGGGTGTGGGTGGACAAAATCTCAGAGGAACAAACCTGCAGCAAATGCTGGCAATTATAAAGCAGTGGATTAAATGCTGTTAGAGAATGTGTAGGAGAGGAGGAGGCTTTTGGAAGTGTGGAAAAAGAATAATCAACAAGGTACTATATGTTGTACCAGTGTAGGCTGTGGGAGGCACACACCTCAAGAAATATGCTCTGATATCTAGGTGGGATAACTGGATGGATGAAGATTCATTCTTTCATTAATAAAAGGGTAAGACAAAAAGAAAGTTTTGAGATCTGTGGTGCTGCATGGAGTTAGTTCAGTTTTTGTTTCAATTCTCCAAGAGAACATTTTTAGAAACACAGGTAAACTATGTCCTAGAGAAAGAAAGAACTTAATGTCAAAATTAGCTATGTAGTGAGGGTTCCAAGTTATGAATAAAGTGTTGGAAAAACAAAAGTGATTAGATGGAAGTCCTTGAAAACTTGTTTCTTGTGGTCTTCCAGGTAGCCCCTGCCTCCAGCCCATACACAGAGAGGGAGAGAGGAAAGGAAGAAGGAAAGGGTGAGGGGAGAAGAGAAGACCTGTGAGGGGATCAAGCCTTAAAATTAGCATACAGCCTAAAGATAGGGAAATTGATCATAAAAGCCATAGTATCTGTATCAGTTGGTTTCCTGTTCCTGAATTTGAATAAAAGATTTTTAGTAATCATTATTTCATATAATTAAGTACTAATTCAAATAAAAGGCCTAATCCATTATGGAAATGGAAGAAAAATGAAAGTGTCACCAAATGGTCAGCTCTGAAAAGATACATACGAACAACAATATGCATGCTGAGAAGGTTATATTTAGGAATTTTCACAGACAACCACACATATGCCCGCAACAATATTCAGCTATAAAAGGGTCATGAATTTGAAAGGGAGCAAGGGAGGGTAATGTGGGAAGGTTTAAAGGGATGGAAGAGAAGGGAAAATTGCAATTATACTCTCAAAAATAACAACATTAAACAATATTTTAAAAGTGAATGAAGCTATAGAAGTTAAGTTTGTATTTATTAACAAAAGGACATAAACACAAGTTAGTGAACTGGAAAGAGAGACTGATACAGACTCACTAAATACTGTCAGTTTTCTATAAAGTTTTGCAAAAGGAATTTATTCCACTGGGTAAGAAGAGTTTTTTCAACAGATATTTCTAAATAGATAACACACCTAAACAAAAATCAGCTGTGGCCCATTCATTAAAATGTTTAAAAAATTTAAATAAGTTGTTGGTCTATAGATTAAGATGTAAAATTTCTGTTGTAATCAAATAAGAAAAATCTGTAGCTGTGAATTTAATGAAGCTTATCTTAGCTAAACGGCAGAACTCTAGCCATGAGGAAAGACAGAATAGAATCAGCTATAATTCAGGACTTCAGCATTTGAAAAACTGTTAAGGAAATGTAAAGTCAAGCCACACAGTAATGTGTTATATCAGCAAAATATGTATTTAATAAATAATTAGCAGTAAGGAAATAAACTGTAAAAATTTGATAATGAAATATGTGTCAAAATTTGAGCAAAAGATTCACGCTTACACTTCAGCAAATAAGTACATGAAAAAGGGCCGAGCGTCTTCAGTTCTTTGGGAAATTTACATTAAATAGCAATGAGATACTAGTTCACATCTACTAGGCTGGTCAACAATGAATGACTGGCCATAAGTGAAGTATGCTGAGCAAACAGAACTCCCATCTATTGCAGGTAGGCATGCAAATAGCAACTGCTTGAGAGGAAAACTGTGTGTAGCAGGTTTATTTGCAATCCCCTTGCAAACAGGAAATGCACAAAGAGGCATTTATCTTCTTGTCGCACATTCACTCACTTCCAAACTTTAGTTCACGAGGCATCTTCTAATGATAAACATCTTGCACATAAAGACCAGTCAGAGTTTTGAATTTCAAAAAAAGTAAGGTTTTCAAACCCTGAGGATTAGTGATAATATGCACAAAGGCATACATCCATCCTTTAAATCTGCGCATTCCTCTTCTCTTCCAAATTAAAATCTCTGTTAAGCTCAGGACTCTGGTACTTCATTTCATCCTCATTTGATAAACGTCAGGACACCATTTAGATACATTTCCAATTCACATGATGACAACTCTTACATGCTTTTTCAGCAGAGCTAAACTCAGAATATAATTATTCTCTTTTAAAAAATCAGTTGGCTCAACATATTTTCAAAAGAGGAAATTCCCCGGCACTGAGAAACACATCTGTGTTACACAGAAAACATTTTCTAAGCAAGAAAAGTCTTTCTGACTGTGCAAAAATGTCATAAAAAATTCAATCGCATGTTGGAGGAATATATCTATCCTGAATCCCTTTACTTGAGTCAGTATAACATTAAGACATGAGCAAAACTCATGATGATTTTAACTTAGCCAAGCTAAAAGTTAAAAAGTGTAAAAGTGATGCCTTAAATTTCTCCTTAAATGTGTTGACCTCTGGTAATTCTCTCTTAGTTCTTATATTCACTGAGTTACTTTGGTTTGTGTTTATCTGCATATCCCACTAAAACTAATAATCAAGTTAAAGGGACAGAAATAACAGAAATTCAACTGGACATAGAGTGCAGAAATGAAACATTGGGGTGATATAAGGATTTCCCAGATGACCCTCATGTGGGTCACATTGCTTTTTGTTAAAATAAGTATAACTTATATTTTAGGTTCTTGAAAAGATGTGATATTCTTAGAGAGGAGCAGATCTGAGATATTCTGGTCTCTTCATCAGTGTGTTTTGATCTTGCATGTTCAGTCTTCAAATGGATCAGATCAAGCTGAAAGATGGTTCAGTAGGTAAAACATTTGCCACACAAGCATAAGGACCTGGTTTTGCATAATCAGTGTGGTTATTGCAGAGTGTACCTCTGTAATTCCAGCAACCCTACAGAGAGATAGGAGGTAGGGACAAGAGAGAGAATGTCATGGATCAGATAACCTGGCAAATTTGCAGTGAACAACTGGTCTCTCTACAGTCAAGGGGAAAGGCAAGGATTAATATCCCAACAGCTTCTCCTCTAATTTCCAGATGAGAACTACGGCATGCACAGCTATACTCACAAAATAAACATGCACACTATATATCAGACTATATACCCACACACACACACAGAAAGAGAGAGAGAGAAAGAGAGAGAAAGAGAGAGAGAGAGAGAGAGAGAGAGAGAGATCTAAACAACATCAGAACACAGAGTTCTGTCTGAACAACTCAAACTCTACAGTGGACAAACAGATACATACATACAAGCAAACATATATCCATAATATATCCTATGGTTTTGTAAAGAAACATGAAGTCATTGAACTTGCCTACACAATCCCTTGTTGGAGAGAGTATCACTTTATTTAGAGAAAGCAAATACTAACTATGGAGGAGGGGATGATCTTGGATCAGAATCAACTCGATGTCTCACAACGGATGATCTTATAAGAGAAACACAGATGAGGATTAAGATGCAGTGACTGTGAATGGAGACAGACAGAGGTAATGATGTTAGAAGCTAAAGCAGGCCAAGAAATGTCAAACAGCCACTGATAACTATGATAGAACCATGGGGTGCATTCTTTCAGGGAGCCATTTAATGGAACCAATTATGACACACTTTTGCTGTGGACTTTGGCCTCTGGACTTGTGATATAGTACAGTTCTTCCCGTATTTCCCAAACTGTGCGGCCTTTCAAAAATACATTTTATAGGAAAATAATAGAGTAAACAAATCAAACATCTAAAGCAGGATCTTATTTAAATCATTTCCTATTTCTTTTTTATTAATTTATTATTATTACTAAAAACATCCACCTCCTGCCCCCTCCCAATTCCCTC
>LOEQ01007703.1:0-13793 GCA_001685075.1 Bramus lutescens | reverse complement strand
AATTAAGGGAGCCATTTTAGGGTTGGCAAGAGTCTTGACTCTAGAGGGGATCCTCGGTGTACAAGGAGATGGCCCCAGTTTGTTCCTATTTCTTTTTATTATTAACTAAACCTCAAAAAGAGAGTGAGATTGTCCTTTCAACTTCGCAGACTAGATTTATTCTCCATGAGCACAAGTTAATATAAAGTGAGTTACCTTTAGTGTTTTGGTTTTTTTTTCTCTTTTGAATATTCTTGCTTCTTCACTTTGGCCTTTTCATGACACTGTACTAGACACTTCCACTATGCTCTTGGACCATTAACCCTCCAGAACAACAAAATAAGAAAGCTTTATTTTCATAAATTATTTTGTTTATGGTACTTTTCTATAGCTCATATAACAGACTAACCTTCAGCATTATCAAAAATAATGTTTTTGATTTATGGCACACAGAAAATTGAAGCATATTAATTTTAAAATAATGAAGGTCAACATACCTTAGGAGAATGCAATTAAAACAGATACATTTTCAGTCTCTTGTGGTGTTTCATTTTTCCCAGTGGAAAGCAGAGATAATGGAACTCATAACTGTATGTATCTGACTCTGAGTTACTGAGGAAATGATGCTGGTGAAAACATGGAATATCCTGATTGGTGTTTGCAAAAAGTATATAGTTTCTGTCCATATGTCCCATTGAAGAGTTGATGAGAAGCAACAAGAAGCAATTTATGATGCAGTTGCAGATTTGTAGGTGTTAGTAGGTAGTGAAGATCTGTGTTTTAGCATCACAAACCTCTGTTATTGTTCCACAATTGGTAAGAGTATACTTTTGCAAGGATTACTCACTGTGGTAGTTCTGCTCTCCAGGTCTGCTTACCCTCTACTTCTCCCCTTTTTGACAAAGTAACTACATCTTTCAGAAATTCCCCCACTCTTCAAATTAGATTTCTTTAATCTAACTAAATTACCTGTAAGTTGCACAACGCCTAGGCTAGACTAGTGCAGTCATCACTCTGAACCCAAACCTGACAGAATTGTACTAGGATTGATATGTTCCAACTCAGAATGTTGGCCAAGTATTTTCAGAGTGATTAAAGAAGGGAAGAGTCAAAAATCTGCAGCTCTGGAAAGCATTTTGTTATCAAAAGGGAAATGAACCTAAGTCTGAAACCAATACACAGTGAAAGAGCAGAAGCAGGATAATGAGCAAACCCTAAGGCATGTACAAAGCTGCTTTTTAAAGCCTAAAACACTCTGGATTTCCAGTTAAGCATCAATAATTCTTGTTTATTACTTTATCCAATTACAGTTGTGACATACATGTTATATTTATTGTTGCTGTATTACTTACATATCCATCGCCACAACAAAATACTTGATAAAAGCAAGTATAAATATACAGAGAATTCTTTGAATTCAAAAATAAGAAAACCAAATTTTTAAAGTCCCAAAGACTTTAACAGATGCACTGTTACAGAAGATGAAATAAAGCATACTGAGAATGCTCTACTACCTATCCTCAGAGAAATACAGCTTACAATTGTAAGCAGTCACCACACGACTTCAGAATGGCCAATGTCCAGAGCACTAATCCTACCAGATGTTAGTGAGGCATGAAGTCACAGAAACTCTCGTTACTAACAGGGAGGCTCAGGGGCACAACTATGTGGAAAAAGCAGTTTGTTACAAAAACTAAACATACTCCTTCATGAGGCCCATCAGTTTAACTAATTAACATTTATCCCTAAATGTTAAAAATGGTATTCACACAAACCACAAACTAAGGTCCATAGAGGGTTAATTAATATTTTCATTAACCTATAAATAACAAAACCATCTTTAAATATGTGTGCAAATAAACTGCAATACAATATCACCAGAAACTAATGGTTCTACAACAGTAAGACCTGACCATCCCAATGCAGATTACGCAGAAGAAAATAACCTTAAAAATAAATTTATGAATATAATAGAGGCTTCTAAAGAGGAACTGAAAAGTTTCCTTAAAGAAAATCAAGAACACTAATCAAACAGGTGAAGGAAATGGTTCAAGTTCTGAAAATTGAAATAGAGGCAATACACAAACCAAGGGGATTCTGAAAATGGAAAATCTGGGTAAATAATCAGGAACCACAGATGCAAGCATAACCAATATAATATAAGAAATGGAATAGAGAATCTCAGGCATTGAAGATATGACAGAGGAAATAGATCCACTGGTCAAAGAAAATGTTAAATCCAACAAATTCTTAACACAAATATCCAGGAAATCTGGGACACCATGAAAAGATCAAACCTAAGAATAATAGGGTTTGAAGAAAGAGAGTAATTCCAGCCCAATGCCACAGAAAATAAATTCATCACAATCATAGAATAAATAAAACTTTTCCAACCTAAAGAAGGACACGCCTGCAGGTGCCTCCTTAGTGCAGTAGGCAGCGTGTCAGTCTCAGAATCTGAAGGTCCTAAGTTCGAACCTCAGAGGGGTCAGCTGCGGCATATTTAAAATAAATAAATAAATGAATGAATGAATGAATAAATAAATAAATAAATAAATAGGAGGACATGCCTAAGAAGGTACAAGAAGCTTACAGAACACCAAGTAGACTAGACCAGTTAAAAACGCCCCTTGCCACATAATAATCAAAACACTAAATATACAAACTAAAGAAAGAATATTAGCCACAAAGGAAAAAGGCCAAGTAACATATAAAGGCAGACCTATCAGAATTACACCCAACTTGTCAATGGAAACTCTGAGAGCCAGGAGTCATGGACAGACATTCTGCAGACACTAGGAGACCAGTCCAGACTACTGCACCTGGAAAAGCTTTCAATCACCACAGGCAGAGAAATCAAGATATTCCATGGCAAAACCAGATTTAATCAAAACCTATCCACAAATTCAGCCCTACAGAAAGTATTAGAAGGAAAACTCCAAACCAAGGAAGTTAGCAGAACCCACAAAACACAGGAAATATATAATCCTATACCCACAATCGCAAATAAGGGAAACATACACAGACAGACAATACCAAAAAAAAAGGCAAGAACTAAAAATCACTGGCCATTAATATCTCTTAATATCATTGGACTCCACCTATAAAAGACACAGGCTAACAGAATGGATATAAACACAGCATCTAACTTTCTGTTGCATACACACACACACACACACACACACACACACAAAACACACCTAAACTTCACAGACAGACATTACCTAAGAGTAAAGGGTTGGAAAAATATTTTCCAATCAATAAACCTAAGAAAGAAGCTCTTGCAGCTATTGTAATATCAAACAAAATAGAATTCAAACAAAAGTTAATTAAAAGATATGAAGAAGGACATTTCATATTCTTCACAGGAAAAGTCCATCAAGATGAAGTCTCAATTCTAAACATCTACATCCCAAATACAAGGGCATCCACATTTGTAAAAGAAGCATTACTACAGCTTAAATCACACATCAAACACCACACACTAACAGTGGGAGACTTCAACACACCACTCTCACCACTGGACAGGTCTGCCAGACAGAAACTAAACAGAGAACTAAAGGAGCTAACAGATGTTATAACTCAACTGGGCTTAACAGATATCCATAGAGCATTCCATCAAAACATAAAAGAATATACCTTCTCATCACCTCATGGAATATTTTCTAAAATTGACCACGTACTCAGTAACAAAGCAAATGTTAACAGATACAAAAAAAATGGGAACAATACCCTGTATCTTATTGTATCAGCATGGCTTAAAGTTAAAATTCAACAACACTAATTGCAGAAAGTCAACAAACACATGGAAATTGAACAATGCCCAACTGAATCATCATTGGGTAATGAATAAATAAAGAAAAGTTAAAGACTTCCTAGAATGAAACAAAAAATGAATGCACAACATACCCAAACTTATGGAACACTATGAAAGCAATACTAAGAGGAAAGTTGATAGCTCTAAGTGCTTACATATATAACCTGGAGGAATCTCACACGAGAGACTTAACAGCACACCTTAAAGCTCTAGAAAACTCACCCAGGAGGATTAGATTCCAGGAAATAATAAAATTGAGGGCAGAAATCAATAAAATAGAAACAAAGAAAACACTACAAAGAATCAATGAGACGAAGTGGTGACTCTTCAAGAAAAGCAACAAGATAGACAAACTGTTATCCAAACTAACCAAAAGGCAGAGAAAGAATATCTAAATTAACAAAATCAGAAATGAAAAGGAGGACATAACAACAGACATGCAGGAAATCCAGAAAAACGATTAGGTCTTCCTACAAAAACCTACATGCCCCATAATTAGAAAATCTAAAAGAAATTAATAATTTTCTGGACAGGTACCACAAATCAAAAGTAAATCAACACCAAATAAAAAATTTACATAGACCTATACCCACTAAGGAAATAGAAATAGTCATCAAAGTCTCCCAACTGAATAAAAAAAAAAGAAAAAGAAAAAAAGGCCAGGGTCAGATGGCTTCAGCACAGAATTCTACCACAATTTCAAAGAAGAGCTAATATCAATACTCCTTAAGCTGTTCCACATAATAGAAACAGAAGGAACACTGCAAAAATTCTTTGTATGAGGCTACAGTTACCTTGATACCCAAGCCCACAGACTCAACTAATAAAGAGAATTACAAACCAATCACTCTCATGAACATTGATGCAAAAATATTAAATAAAATACAGGCAAACCAAATCCAAGAACACATCAGAAAATCATCCACCATGATCAAGTAGGCCTTATCCCAAAGATACAGAAAAGGTTCAACATATGAAAATCTGTCAATGTAATGTACCATCTAAACAAACTGAAAGAAAAAAATCCACATGACCATCTCATTAGATGCAGAAAAGGTCTTCGACAAAATCCTATACCCCTTCATGATTAAGGACTTGCAGAGACCAAGGATACAAGACCATACTAGACATAAAAGGCAACAGATAACATCAAACTATATGGAGAGAAACTCAAAGTGATTCCACTAAAATCATGACTAAGACAAGGCTGTCCACTCTCTCCATATCTATTTAATATAGTACTTGAAGTTCTAACTAGAGCAGTAAAATAGCAAAAAGAGATCAAGAGGATACAAATTGGAAAAGAAATCAAACTTTAGCTATTTGCAGATGATAAGATAGTATATATAAGTGACCTCAAAAATTCTACCCGGGAGCTTCTATAGATGATAAACACCTTCAGTAATGTGATAGAATGCACGAATAACTCAAAAAAATCAGTGGCCTTCCTATGCATGGAAGATAAACAGGCTGAGAAAGAAATCAGAGAAATGTCACCCTTTACAATAGCCACAAACAACATAAAATATCTTGGGGTAACTCTAATCAAACAACTGAAAGACTTAAATGACAAAAAGTTCGAATCTTTGAAGAAAAGATATTGAAGAAGATATCCAAAAATGAAAGGTATCTCATGCTCTTGGATAGTTAAGATAAACATAGTAAAAAATGACAATCTTAACTAAAATCAATCTACAGATTCAATGCAATTTCCATCAAATTCACACTGTAATGCTTCACAGACCTGAAAAGAACAACACTCAACTTCATATGATAAAACAAAACAAAACAAACAAACAAACAAAAACCATGATAGCCCAAACAATCCTGTACAATAAAGGAACTTCCAGGTGCATCCCTATCCCTGATTTCAAGCTCTACTATAGAGGTATAGTAATGAAAACAGCTTGGTAGAGGCATAAATACAGACTTGTGGACCAATGGAATCAAATCAAAGAGATTGATATTGGTCCACACGCCTATGAACACCTGAACTTCAACAAAAAAGTCAAAATTATATAATGGAAAAAAGAAAGCATCTTCAACAAATGTTGCTGGAATAACTGGATGTCGACAGGAGTAAGAAGGCAAATAGTTGCATATCTATCCCCATGTGCAAAACTCGAGTCCAAATGGGTCAAAGACCTCAATACAAGTCAAACTACACTGAACTGATAGAAGAGAAAATGGGAAGTAGCCTTGGCACAGTTTTGGCACTCATTTGCATAGGAGACCACTTCCTACACATAACAACAGTAGCACAGACACTGATAGCAACAATTAATAAATGGGACCTCCTGAAATTCTGTAAGGCAAAGGATGTGGTCAACAGGACAAAACGGCAGCCTACAGAATGGGACATTATCTTCATCAACCCCACATCTGTCAGAGGGCTGATCTCCAAAATATGCAAAGAACTCCAGAAACTCGATATCAAAATAGCAAATAATCTAATTAAAAATGGGGTATGGATCTAAACAGAGAAATCTTAAATGATCAAAAGACACTTAAGGAAATACTCAACATCTTTAGCCTGCAGAGAAATTCAAGTCCAAACAACTCTGAGAAACCATCTTTCACCTGTCAGAATGATCAAGATCAAAAACATTGATGACAGCTTATGCTGGAGAGGATGGGGAGTAAGTGAAACACTTCTCCATTACTGGTGGGAGTGCAAACTTGTACAGCCACTTTGGAAATCACTATGGCAGTTACTCAGAAAATTGGGACTCAATCTTCCTCAAGACCCAGCAATACCACTAGGGGATATACCCAAAGCATGCACATTCATACTACAATGATATTTGCCCAACTATGTTTGAGCAGCATTATTCATAATAGCCAGAACCTGGAAACAACCTAGATGCCCCTTAAATGAAGAATAGATAAAATGTGGTACATTTACACAATGGAGTACTACTCAGCAGAAAAAAAGGACATCTTGAAATTTGAGGGCAAACATATAGAACTAGAAAAAAAAAAACACATCCTGAATATGCTAACCCAGACCCAGAAAGATAAATGTGGTATGTATTATCTATGCAGTATTCATGGTATGTAACAGCTACTCACTCATAAGTGGATATTAGACATAAGGCAAAGGATGATCAGCCTACATTGAATAACCACAGAGAAGCTACATAGCAGGGAGAACCCTAAGAGAGACCTGCATGGATCCCCATGGGAAGGGGAAATAGATAGAATTTCCTGAGTAAACTTGGAGTATGGGGGGTTGGGGGAAAGGAAAAGGAGGGAGAGATTATGAGAGAACAGGATGGTCAGGTTGGGGGTTGGACAAAAAGGGAGAGCAAGGAAAAAGATATCTTGATAAAGGGATCCATTATGTGGCCAGTGAGAGACCTGGTGTTATGGAAAGATCTACAACTAAGTACTAGGCAGAGATCCCAGAGTCCAGCCAAGAGGTTCAGTCAAAGAGTCCAGGAAAGAGCGATAATATGAGCAAATGGGTCAAGATTATGATGAGGAAATGCACAGAGACAACTGACCCAAGCTAGTGGGAGCTCAATGACTCTGGACTGGACAGTTGGGGAACCTGCATAGGACCAAACTAGGCCCTCTGAATGTGACAGTTGTGGGGCTTGGGCAGCTTCTGGAGCCAGCGGCAGTGAGGTCAGGATTTTTCCCTGGTGCATGAACTGGCTTTTTGGAGCTCATTCCCTAATTAGGGATGGATGCCTTGCTCAGCCTAGATATAGGGAGGAGAGCCTTGGTCCTGCCTCAAAGTGATGTGAAATACCTTGTTGACTCACTATAAGAGGCCTTACCCTCTCTGAGGAGTGAATGGGAGATGAGGTGGGGAGGTGGGGGAAGCAGGAAGAAGGGAGAGTGGGCGAACTGGGATTGGTAAGTAAAAATGAGAAAAGATTGTTTTTTAAATAAAAAGTTAATTAAAAAAAGAAAGAAGAAAAAGTCAATCCAAAAGAACTTGTGCTGTGTGATTTCAGTAAGTGACGGTGGAAAAGGAAACCTATTAAAATATCAAATTTTTCAGTGGTTGATGGTGTTTGGGGAGTGGGAAGGAAAGATAAATGGGTGGTTCACAGAGGACAGTTAGGTCATCATGAGAGTGTGTTACTATAATGTTAAACAGGCATTTTTCTAGAGTTGTTTAACCCAGAGAATGGACAATACAGACTCTGATGGAAATTATGGACTTTGGGTGATGATGTGTTAGTGTAGGTCCATCAGTTGCAACAAATGCACCACTCAGATGGCGGGGTGAGGCTGATAATGGGTTAGGTCACTTGTGGGTTGAGACGGTATAAATGGGAATCTTCTACATCTTACTAGTGTGAAACTAGAAAGCTGGGACTCAACTGCTTTAAATAATAAGGTTAAGAAAAAAAATAACTGTGCCGTGATCCCATCAGTCAGAATTTAGGTTGACTTCCTTAGCCTTTCTGCTCAGAGTCCTATAAGAATATAATCAATATAAACTCCCTGGGCTTTTATTGAGAATCTCCAAGCTGGGTGTGCTTCCAAGCTCATTCAGGTCATTCACCAAGTCCTATCCTCTCTACTCACAGGGTTGAAGGCTTTTACTCTGAGGCTGTCAGCACTGGGTCACTCACAACTGTTATCCCAATGTACATTAAACTGAATTTGAAGACTTCCTGACTTCTTTTTCACTACACCTCAATAACAGACTTTCCATTGACTTTTATAAGTTCACTGGGACACCCAGTCCTCTCAGGGACATCAAGATTGATGACTTTAATGAAACCCGTAAATTTTCACAATAATGTCTAGAATAATGTTTGCGTGCATAACCAAGGAACAGGAATCTTATGGGGGCCTTTTTAACATTCTGCCCACACACTGACTAGTGACCATGTCACAGGCAGCCTAAAATCAGTGGCAGTAATCATCTTTTAAAGACAATTAAAGTCTTTTCCATAGTGATTAAGAAAACAAGCTTTAACTGTCTTTGCTTCACTGAGGACTCCCAACTAACTTGTACAAACACATTTAAAACTACAGAATATGGGGCTACAGAAATAGCTCAGTAGCTAAGAGGACTGGCTGCTCCTCTAGAGGACCCAGGCTCAATTCCTGAAACCCGCACGACAGCTCATAATTGTCTATAACTCCAGTTCCAGGGGATTCATAGCATCAGGCATGCATATGGTACACATATATGTGCATGCAGGCAAAATACACATACACGTAAAATGAAGCAAATGTCTTAAAAATAAAGATAAAGATTATGGAAATAAGGTCAGGTAAAAATAAAAGGATTAAGAATAACTGAATATAACAAATTTGTAACATAACATAAATATTTGATATCATTAATGATATTTTAAAACCAACAGGTTGTGGTTTACATTGTGCTGTGGTTACTTATATTCACTATGTGTGAACATGTGTGTCTCATTTAAGCATGTGGCTGAATTCCTATTCTTGCAATAGAATTTGCATTCATATTGTAAGCGCTCTTGTTAACAAGGCACTTGACAGGCATTCCTGTTTGGTTATCACCTTTATCTGGAACCTTTAGCCCTATTTAGATGTAAATAACAAAATTAAGTTATGAAATTTACTAGGATTTAGATGCATCTTGATATTAATTGTTGTTTCCACAAAAGCATACAAATTTTCTTTTTTATAGGCTAAGTAATTTCACAGACAAGAGCCATCTCATAGGGACGAACCAAATACAGGAGATAACCTTGATCTTCAAGACAATGTAGAAGTAATGAGTAAAATGTGGCAGTTGACATTAGAACATAAACAAGTCTGTTTGAAATAACATTTTGAGGCTGCAACAATTCTAATATTCATCATATGCTTCTGTTAAATCTGGGGAACCTAAGGAAACATATATGGGTATGTTTCCTGAGTAAGAAAAGGCAAAGAGTAATCACTAAGTGAATTGTAATATCCAAATAGAAAACCTGGTAAATTATTTTTTATGACGATTATGAAACTGGTCACATTTTTTAGTACTTTTGTAATTTCCAGAGCTTTGCTCATTTAGCAATATTGGAATTTCTTTGCAGATGATTTCATCAAAACACTGTCTTTCATTTTTCTATTGTTTCTATATTATTTGCCATTTTTTTCTTAAAAATAACTCTAGGAAATTTATCCTCTCTTGTTGTTTCAGTGTTCAACAGAAATGCTTCTAAAGTTTCATTCACCCCAAAGCATTAATTTTGTGCAGGCTAACCAAAGTATTCTATTACATAGTTCTTGTATGTTAATAGCTTTTACAAAGAGTAATTATGGAATTTTGAAGTCTTATCTCTATCTTTATTGATATGATCATATTTTTCTGTCTTTTAATATGGTAAATTATATTGATATTCCATTTGCAATATGAAATTATTTAGGTATTTATAGAATGAATTATCTTATAAAAATAATGAATTCACATTCTTGTTTGTATGAATGTGTGTGAATATCAAAAAGTGGTTGGATTTAAGTTTTGTTTTAGAAATGGGTTAAATGAAATAGTTGGTAATTTATTCTGTTTTGGTACAAGTTTAAATGGACTTTTTCAGTTTTCTTTTCAAATCTTGAGGATAAGTTGCGTATGAGAAAACATTTAATTTCTTTTATTTTGCTAAAATTTAACCCATAATAACATTTAGGCTTGGTAGAATTTTCATGGAGAGGATTTGTCTACTGATTCTGTTTTTATTGTTTTGTACAATTAGGTTTGTTTTGATCACAGTTATCAATAAAGTAATTTCTCTATTTCAGTAATCTAATTTCTCTTTTGATAGAGTAGTTCTTTACATTATACATAAAATTGTACATCAGCATGGGCCAAAGGCCATGTGAATGTCTTAAAGCCATGTTGATGTTCTTGGACTGTGTTGTCTCAAGGGCTATAATGGTGTCCATGCCCTGTGTTTCAGCAGGGGGCTGTGTTGACGCCTGGGGTCTGTACTGCCTCCACAGATCATGCTGAGGTCTGTGGCAAGTGTGAATGGCAGTGATTCTTTTGGATGTTCACGTTCTGTGTTGTTGCCAGAAACCATGTGAGACTTCATGAGTCATACTCCTGCTGACTGTAAAGGGCAAGGAAGCTACTTTTGCAGGATATCAGTGACTGAAGACTCAAGGTTAAGAAGGAGGAACATCGAAGGCTTGTGTGATTACCCCAACCTCCAGCCCCACCCCAAAAAATAACAGTTTAGACAGAAAGCGGTTGAAGAGAACTCTTAAAAGTCATGATAAGGATGCTGAACTGTAACTCTCCACAACTGATGGCTTCTTATGAGGGTTTGGGAAGAGAGGGACTCAACTGTCTTTAAAGGACTGGACACTAGGAGTTTTTCCATGCACCAGTGAGGGACTCAACTGTCTTTAAAGGACTGGACGCTAGGAGTTTTTTGGCATTTCATTGTTTCTATACAATGTGTGCCTTGTTTTTACCTTGTATGGATCTGTGTACCTAGCAGCACAGGCTTAATAATTATATTAAGAAACAGTAATTATTTCTTTACTACTTGCTATTGGAGAGCCTAATCCTAGTGGTTATGAGATTCTAAGCAATCACAAATTCTGTCTAATTTTGCTTGATATGGTGCAAATTTCTGATATTAAGTCTGAGAAGGCATCTAGTTTTATCTTCTTGGTGAACTGTCTGATTTTCACAAAACAGTTTTCCTTTCCTGCTCTTTGTACATTTGTTAACATTAAATTTCATTTTTCTTCATATTAGCAGTTCCAGATTGCTTAATGTTGTCAGTTCTCACAGTGGGGTCTATAAAGTTCTCTGGGTCTCAATCCCTTTCAGAAGTTCTGTGAGGACAAACTTACTATTTTCAGAATACTAATATGTCCTTTACACCCTCAGTATTTCATGAATGCCAGGGAAATTTCTGAGATAAAAAGTGAAATACAAAATAAGAACAGAATGGCAAGAAAACTCAGCCACCTTCTATTCACACAATAAAGTGCAAAAATATAAATCAAGGCAATTCTTTGTAGCACTTAGCTTTGTTTCAAAAATATTTAAATAGGTTTTTATATTGACAAATAATAAATATATCATTGTTGTTTTCAAGGCAAAATTAAATTATTCTTTTAAATTCCCCATTTTTATTTTAATAAGACCAATACCAGTGATATAAATCATATAATATTAATGAATAATATTTGGGGTTCTCAAATACATTTTTAAGTTCTGAAAAAAGTGTTTATTTTGAATCACAATTTAAAGGTACAGTAAATCATGGTGGCCAGGATTTGGACAGGCAGGTTACACTGAATCTGAATTTAGGAATCAGAGAGAGATAGATGCTACTCTCTCCTTTTTTGTTTTTCTCAGTATAAGATCCCCATCCCATGGATCAGTGCTACCCATGTTAGGGTATGCATTCCCACCTTTATGAACCCCCAGAAGAAACTTCTGCAAATAATTTTATCTGTTAGGTGATTCTAGATGCAGTAAAATTGAAGATCATTATTAAACATGACAGCTTTGTCACATTTGTTAATATGATGGGTCTATGAGGCTTATTTTGCAGATATTTCAATTACACAAGAAGATCATGTGTTTCCAACAGCTCAATCCTTCATTTAATCAATGAGAAACAGAACTCATAAATACAACTGAAATTGTTCAATAGGGTAAGCAGATAATGGCATAGGTAGGATTTAAAATTAGATTTATTTGGATCACAGATTCTTCTACAACAGAACCAATTCCAAGATGCTACATAAACTTTAATTTCCTATGGCCAGTTACTAAACTAGGCCAGTGAAATGAACTTTGTGAATGTAATGATAGATGAAGGAATCATTTCTCAGACTGAGTAGAAATCAAGAAGCACAAACAAACCATAAGTATCAAAAATGTTATAAATATTAAAGTACTTACATATTATATATTTTATATATTACAATATAGTATACTAACTGCAGATGCATGTTTATATAATAATGTACAGTTCGTATAAGCCTGTGAGCAAAATGTTTGACTGTGATCAATGTTAAAATGTAAACTTAAGCTAGGAAACTGTTATTATATATTTAAATCATCAGACAAGAAAGTATTTGTCTATATGTTTTTTTGTGTGTAGAACATTCTAAATCACAGCAACTATTCAGAGTGTCACAGACATATGGAAAAAGAATAAAAGTATATCAAAAGAAAATAAAGCTTGCTGACATACGCAAAATTTCTTCTATTTACCATAGTTGAAATTTAGGTGGTATTACTAGAGCTATAAAATTGGGCATGCAATGAATTCCAGGCCTTGGAGAGATTTCTTTCTACCTTACTCCCAAAACAATGCAAATGAACCATGAAGGAAAGAAAGAAGAAAAGGGGCTGCTGAGTGACCTGTATTTAAAAGTGCCAGGTGTTGCTTCATTTGAGGCTTGGCAATCCTTCCTGGTGACAGAAACAACTGTCAGAACTATGTTCTACTCCTAATTTATCCAATAGAATAAAGAATCTTGCAAAAGGTCAAGTGTAACAGGAGAGAATAAGACTTGGACGTTAGGGACAAGGGGGATTTAAAAGGTGGAGTGGGAGAAACAATCCTTCAGGTTGAGAGAAAAATATTGGAAACCCAGAGAAATTATTTTCTCCATGAAGCTGAAGTGGGGAGTACATAGGGCGTGAGTGTCTGCAGAAGACACTAGGACAGTGACAGAAGAGATAGGTACACAGAAATCATCCCAGGACGTGAACTCTTATTCCTGCAAATAACATTAATGGAGCTCCATATCCTTAGTGAGATAACCCAGACCCCAAAATATGAATATGGTATGTATTCACTCATCAGTGGATTCTAGCCATAAACAGAGGACATTGAGCCTATACTTTGAGATCCTAAAGTACCTAAGTAATAAGGTGAACCCAAACAAAAACAAATATAGTTCCTTCTGGAAATTGGAAGCAGACAAGATCACCAGGCAAAAGTTGGGAGCATGGGGGTGGGGATAGGGTGGGGGATGTGGAGAAGGGGAGGGTTGGGGAGAGCTTGGGGGAATGGGATGGTTGAGATGGAGG
>LOEQ01007701.1:67844-88370 GCA_001685075.1 Bramus lutescens | reverse complement strand
GGGCATGGTTTCAGCTAATTTATTCCTGACCCCGAGTGGGCACACAAATGTCCCAGCCCAGAAATGCACCATAGCCGGAGTTTGTACCGGTGGCAGGGCCTAGGAAGCCACGTTTTTAAGTTTTTAAATGGCACAGCTTTTTATTTCCTGATGAGTCAGGAAATTCTCTCTGTAGCACGCCACCCACAAACAGCAAAAAGCTGTGTTAAATTCTCTCTCTCTCTCCTTTTTTAAGCCCTCTTAGTTTTTTAAGTGGATTTAGTCCATCACGTTGGGTGCCACGAGAAACTATTAATGAACAACTATCAGCACCTATAATACTAAATATAAAGATACTCTTCCCCTAACAGTATTAACTGCGCTTGGCCCCTAATTGAGGGGCAGAATCTCATGAATTCCTACTATATGAATGATGAAATAGAGACCTGCCCAACATTGTGTTCTTATGCAGGTAAGCACAGCATATAAATGAGATCATGAATGCAGTGGATATGTCAAATCTACATGATACTGTTCCACAACATTCTTCTCCAACATGTGGCTCATATTCTTTTTTGACCTTTTCCCAAAATGTCCAAATTATGTACCTGAAAAGTACTATTAACATAAGAATATAGGGATCTTATCTGTAAATATCGCAACTCATTCATCATACATAGTTTGCTTCAAAATTTGAGACTTACACTAAGATTTTCAATCAAGTTTTAACAGGTTTGCCAATTCAGAATTTCAATAGTATGCTTTGTAATTTCTACTAGCTGGAACAATTTAATATATCTTGTGAGAAATAAACATGATAAATAATTTTGATACTAAAAAGCAATGAGAATGTCACTCTTGCAAAATCTTGCAATAATAAGTTTTGCTCATTGTAGCAACTGGAATCTGTATTTTAAAACTATCACTCATTACTATCTACCTGAAACTGTGTATAGCTCTGAGAAAGTAGTTAATGTGCTCTTCCTCCTTATTAAAACACATAAACCAAAATCTCCAAGAAAAAACCTTGCTTCAGTAGGTGAGGGAATGAAAATAAGAGTAAGTACAAATAGATTTAACTGTCCTCCCTGAAGATCCCTGGACTCATTCTATAATGATATTTCAATAAACCATTTATTGTTGTTGTTGTTTGGTCTCTAGGATCTTTGGGATCACTCTTACTACTAACTATAGGTGGTTTGTTAAAGAGAGATGCTAGCCTTCAAAAGACCTCAGGTCATATTCAACTATTGTTTCTTCTATATTAAATAACACTGCTTTAAAAAGAATAATAAATTTGGTAAGTTCATTTTCATTCATCAGATAGTTTCTGCATTCTCATCTGTGTCTGAGTTCAGAAGATACTGGAAAGTTCCAGAATTTTTGAAGATTTTTTTTAATAGTGGAGCTTCATCCCTCTACCTCATGTTGTGCCATTATCCCATGTGGCTGCTTCACACCTCCAGTCAGGTTTTCATCGTGATCCATAAATCTGAATGGCAACTTGGTTCCTTCTCATCACATGCTCATGTCTTAGATCTTAGTGACCAAATTCTTTGTTATGCTTACAATGATAATAATGAAACAACTTTCAAGTGTTTACTTAGATAGAGAGACAAGACAAAGGTATTTTTCTCAATATAAAGCAAAACAAAATAAACCTAAATATGAAGCAATAACAATGATAATAAAATCATAAGTAAAACTTTTAGAAGAAATAAAAATTTAGTTTTAAAAGCATGACTAAGCAGATTTGTTTTATACAAAGTATAGAAAATTTAACCTATAAAGTATATAGTATAAAGAACCCTAAAATTTGATTTGTAAATGAAGAGAGTTGGGATATGTAAAAAAAATTAAATGCTAGAATTGTATAAAACACAACATATAAAAAAAGAACAACTTTCTTGATAGGTTCCACATACCAAAATTATATCAAGACCAGAAAAACAATTTAAATAGATCTATTACCCCTAAGGAAACAGAAACAGTAATTAAAAGTTTCCCCACCAAAATAAAAGTCCTCAACCAGATGGTTTCAGTGCAGAATTTTACCAGAATTTTGAAGAAGGACTAATTCTAATACTCTTCAAATCGTTCCGCACAATAGAAGCAGAAGGAAGAATGTCAAACTCTTTTTATGAGGCTACAATTATCCTGACACCCAAACCGCACAAAGATACAACAGAGAAAGAAAACTAGAGACCAATCTCCCTCATGAACATTGATGCAAAAATAATAAAATACTGGCAAACAGAATCCAAGAACACATCAAAAAAAATCATCCACCATGACCAAATAGGATTTATCCCAGAGATGCAGGATTGATTCAACACAAGGAAATCTGTCAATGTGACCCACCATATAAACAACTGAAAACAAAACAAAAACATAATCACCTCGTTAGATGCTAAAAATGTCTTTGACAAAATTCAACAGCACTTCTATATAAGGGTCTTGGAGAGATCAGGGATACGAGGATCCTATTTAAGTGTAATATAAGCAATTTAGAGCATGTCAACAGCCAAAACCAAATTAAACAAATATAAGCCCAAAGTGATTCCACTAAAATCTAGAACAGGAGAGATCTGCAGTTGGGATGTAATTAAAATTAAATAAATAAACAGAAAACATAAAATATATAAAAAGTATCTTGAGGAGGTACTATGAAAATTTTTGAGACATAGTTATACTCATGGAACCAAGAACTTCTACTTCAGTGAGAATTTACAGATATATGGGAAGGATTAAAGAAGCTAATCAGGGATTCTATCTTTACAGATGAGATAAATTCATAATATACAAAATGTATGAGGGAACTGTTTTTCCGTCTTGCCATTCCATCTTCCTACCACATGAAGAAACAATATTAGTCCCTATTAAATCATTTTGTCATAGTAACAGGAATTATAAGATATGGGCAGAAAACATGGTAAAGATGAGAAGTATGTATGGATAAAAAATTAGGTATATTTTTTCAGAGGAATTTTGCTCAGATGGGTAATTATATATATGACTGAACTCTTACCTAAAGCACATGTTTTTCATGGAAGGAAAACCAGAAACTAACTTTACCATTTTGCCATCCCATGACTTTTGGATAAGTTGGATGGACTTCTAAAATCTTATATACTTTGTAGTATGTAAAACATATGTTTAAACTATACAGTCATGAATTTTATCCAGTTCTTTTATCTATGATTTAAATGAATATTCTAACATAATTTTCTAGTTTTATGTGATTTGACTAAAGATAATGTTACTGGCCTCTGTATTTTTCATTGAGCTTTTATTTATTAATTTAATGTGCTTTAAAGCAGATGTATGTTTAACATAGAATATTTTATGATATAGGATTCATGGAAACAGATCTAGACAATACACAATATCTGGAAACATATCTAATCTACTTGTCTTTTTTACATGAATAATGCAAAGAAAAAAATTGCTAATCACTCAAGTCATGTTCACAGCTTTGTATCTGCTTCATAACAGGCATAATCAACCCTCCCCCAAGGTCTCCATGCTCCCAGTTTACTCAGGAGACCTTGTCTTTTTCTACTTCCCATGTAGATTAGATCTATATAAGTCTCGCTTAGTGTCCTCATTGTTGTCTAGGTTCTCTGGGATTTTGATTTGTGGACTGGTTTTCTTTGCTTTATGTTTCAAAACCACTTATGAGTGAGTACATGAAATAATTGTCTTTCTCGGTCTGGGTTACCTCACTCAAAATGTTTTCTAACTCCATCCATTTTCCTGCAAAATTCAAGATGTCATTATTTTTTTCTGCTGTGTAGTACTCCATTNCAGTTTACTCAGGAGACCTTGTCTTTTTCTACTTCCCATGTAGATTAGATCTATATAAGTCTCGCTTAGTGTCCTCATTGTTGTCTAGGTTCTCTGGGATTTTGATTTGTGGACTGGTTTTCTTTGCTTTATGTTTCAAAACCACTTATGAGTGAGTACATGAAATAATTGTCTTTCTCGGTCTGGGTTACCTCACTCAAAATGTTTTCTAACTCCATCCATTTTCCTGCAAAATTCAAGATGTCATTATTTTTTTCTGCTGTGTAGTACTCCATTGTGTAAATGTACCACATTTTCCTCATCCATTCTTCGGTCGAGGGGCAATGAACATAGCTGAGCACATATCCTTATGGAAAAATTGAGCATCCTCTGGATATATACCCAAAAGCGGTATTACTGGGTCTTGAGAAAGGTTGTTTTTTTAATTTTCTGAGAAATTGCCACACTGACATCTGAAGGGAATGTAACAGCTTGAATTCCCATCAGTAATGCATAAGTGTTCCCTCTGCCCCACAACCTCTCCAGCATAAATTGTCATCAGTATTTTTTATCTTGGCCATTTTTACAGGTGTAAGATGGAATCTCATAGTTTTTATTTGCATTTCTCTTATTACTAAGGATATTGAACATTTCCTCAAGTATCTTTCAGCCATTTTATATTTCTCTGTTGAGAGTTCTCTGTTTAGGTTTGTACTCCATTTTTTAAACTGGATTATTTGTTTTGTTGATGACCATTTTCTGAAGTTCTTTGTATATTTTGGAGATCAGACCTCTGTCTGATGTGGTGTTAGTGAAGATCTTATCCAAATCTGTAGGCTGCCATTTTGTGTTGTTGAGTGTGTCCTTCACTTTACAGTAGCTTTTCAGTTTCAGGATGTTCCATCTATTAATTGCTTCTTTCATTATTTTTATTTTCCATGAAATGAATAAACAATACAATTTGTTGCATAACATTCTTATTATTACAAGGATTAAGATTTTTTCACTCTGATCTGGTTTTTTTTTTAGTTGAACATTTTTAAAATTAGTCAAAGAAAAACTCAAACCTTAGCTGACCCAATTCCCTGAATGTCTTTAGATGAAGCACCGCTAATGACACATGTGAGGCTGACGTCATTGTTGTCGTTGTTCTGTGGTGCAGTGCAGAAGTGAGGAGGAAAATTATACCGTACAACAGAGCTCACATGGAATGTTTATTGCGGGAGGAAAGAAGGGAAGGGAGAAGGTGTCAGAAGAGGTCTCTAGAACAGGAGAGGTGGGAGAGAGAGGGAGACACAGGAGGGGCATGCCTTTTATAAGAGAGTATGGTACATGCACATGAGACTTGGCATATTCTGTCAGGACCCTTATGGCTGACCAGTGTAGGCGCCTGAGTACTAAACAGCTCGTGTGCACAAGGTGTGCTATTAGTGACTGCAGTTGAAGACCCCAAAGGCAGTACAGTGTAATGCCTGAATGCTAAGAATTCTCTGTTTTGTTAATTATAAAAACATGAAAAAATTGAAAGGGGTGGCAGATAAGACAGGAATGAGGGCATTTTGTTTTTGAGACTGCTTCTTGTTGACCTGCGGCATTGCGTTTTGGGGAACCTTTAAAAGCTGAGATGCTTTCCAAGTTCTGAGATAGCAGGCTGTTTCACTTCATTGTCCAAGCTCTGTGGGAACATCTGGTACTGCTTGGACCTGGCAAGATGTTAGCAGAGCAGAAGATAAATTTAAGATTGGGGGATTTTTTTTCTAAGGTCCTAGTAATTGAGGGAAAGGAGTAGGAGAAAAGGTGGGGAAACTTAGGCTGTTAACAGTACTCATCTGGACTGCATCTGACAGTGCATCTGACCTGTCCCAGGGAGATCCAACTTGAGTCCCTGGATCTCATAAAAGGTTGTTGAGTTTACAAAATGATGCAAGCTTTAGACACATTATCCTTTCCACTGTTTGTGAGCTGTTCTGAAATTTACATAGTAGAAACAGCAGTGTACTCATGTCTTTGAGCCATAAAGGACCCAGAAATGATTCTTGTTGGAAGGATTACCACTTTTCTGTTTGAAAAACTGTGGCAGATGTTTTTAGCACAATGAAAAGTAACTTTTAAATCTTTCATTAGACAACAACCAAAGAGAATTTAAAATCCTGAGCTTATAGTTATGATGATAGTGGTAGTACTCTGCCATAGCTAGATTAATGGCTTATCAGGATTTCATTGATTATCTGGAACATGCTTTATTCTTTTCTACATCTCAGATCACTTTTTCTCATCACCACGTATGCATTTCTATCATCACATAAACAAACCTTAATGCATTTGGCACCTTCCCATCACCACAGCAATCCAATTTACCAGGAGACACATGTAGTTGATTATTGAGGCAGTCATTGTAGAGCATCTTTTAAATAAAGGAATAGTAAAGAGTTACATGGAAATCTGTTCTATGAGTCTCTTTTCTGAATCTGGGTTACTTGCATGACCTGTGATGCTGTTGGTTCTCACTACTTGGGCAGGGTTGGTAGTTTTCTGCCTCCAGTTCTATGACTAACAGTTGGTAGCCTTGTAAAAATAGCTGATTAGTTGTTTGATTAGAGATTTTTGAATGTATCATTGGTGATACACAGAGAAGAAATTGATGAGGTGTGGTTATTAAGTATAGGAGAATGAAGAGAAGGGCTAGGAAGAAAAGCATGCACTTCTATATGGGGGTCCTAATCTAGTGGAGTTGAGCATGGCTGCAGGGTGAAGCATCATTCTGGAATTGGGAACAAGGTAGTTGATCTTGGTGACTTCTGACCCTTAAAGGAGCAGCATGCTACTGGGGTTGATGTGTATGAAGGAAGATTGTCTTGAGGTGCAGGAATAAAGGACTTGAAGTGGAATAAGTGAATCCAATGAGGGAGACCATCAAGCTTAGCAGATGTGGGGATTATACGAACTTCCTTGAAGGGGCTCTTCCATTTAGAGTGAAGGAGTGAGGATTGTTGGTCTGGAAGAGAGAGAAGGACCTCATCCTCAATCTTGATTGGGAATGGACATTGGTTGACATATGGTTGGTATAGGGAGTGGTCAGTAAAGTTCCATAAGATAGAGTGGATGGCAAAGTAAAAGGGTGAGTGGGTGGTCAGGGATGGGTGAAGGTTTGACTGGGGGTTAGAACTGGCTGTCCATTCATGAATTTAAAGGGCAAGATAGAAAGGGATTGTCTGGAGGGAGTCTGGAGCCTAAAAGCCAGGGAAAGGAACTTCACCCAACAGAAATTATATTCCTGTGGCATTTTAACAAGGGTAATTTTTAAGGATAAGTTACTTTGTTGTATTTTTCCAGGGGACTTGGGGTGGTATGGAGTATGGAAGTATCAGGGACTGCTGAGGGCTTTGGATTTGGTTTGGGAAATCTAGGAGGTGAATTCAGGACATTGTCTGCCTATAGGGAGTTCAATATTCCAAATTGGGAAATGAACTTCAGGAGGAGGTGGGAAACTTTCTGAGCCCCTTTGTTAGTGTTTGGGAATGCTTCCACCCATCCTGAGAACATGTCCACTAAGATCAGGAGTTACCTAACTAATCTGGCTGTGGGTATGTAGGTAAAGTCAAGTTACTTTTAGACCGAGTCAAACTCCTCTACCAAAATATTTTACCCTTTCAATAGAATATGGTTAAAGCTTAGAGAGAATGGAAAATATTTTAAATAAGTCATAATGTAAGTCATTACTTGTAGGATGAGAGCACAGAAAACAATCTCTTGTACATTGATGATAGCTGGAATTTAACTGTGATAAACTCCAAATCCATATGTAGTTCATGTGTTCATATTACAATTACAGAGGAGATTATTGGTGACACTGTCTTCGTAAATGGAATAGCTTCCTTATATAAGACACATGAGATAACTTCTTTCCATATTGCGTTTCTCATCATAATTTAGTCTCTTTTAAAGTCCTTTTGCCAGTGTTAGGGACAGCAAGGTAAATTGAGAAATATGCATGGGGTATTTGGATAGGAGTCTTTCAAAGGAGTTGTGCTCAGGCAGACAAATAGTTGATCCACAGGCATCAGGGAGATACTGGACCTGGCCGACAATTCTAAAATCTCAAAGCCTATCCCCAGTGGCTTAATTCCTCTTACCTCTAACAATGACACACTTATATGAGCCTATGGGAGCCTTTCTTCTATTTTATTTATTTAATTTACTTTTTATTTTACCTCCCAACCAGTTTCTCTTCCAATCTCCCCTCAGCCCACCTGCCTTAATCTACTCCTTCTCTGTTTCTTTTAAGAAAGGGCAAGCCTCGTATGGAATATCAAGTTGCAGTAAGAAGCACCTCCCCTTGTATTGAGACTGGGCAAGGCAATCCAGGCTGAGGAAGGTATTTCTTATTCAAACCACTATACACACCAAGAAGTATTTATATCCTTTTAGAAAAAAATGATTAAAAGAGGTGTTCAAATATTTATTTATTGTTATTGTTTGTATGTACATGGTATATGTGGGTGTCTGTATCATGTTATTCGTGTGAAGGTAAGAGGACAACATTGCCAAATAACCAATTCTCTCCTTCCACATTGGCATAGTTTGAGAAGGTTGAATACAAGATATTAGGCAAGTTGGATAAATGCATTCATCTGATGAGTCATCTCACTGACCCTCAATGGAGTTTTTACCAGCTTCATCTCACAATGGGTTCAGTGTTCTCTCCAACTCACTCTCTTGCTATTTGCTTATTCTCAACATTCATAATACAAATAAGGACAGCCAAGTGTTAAGAGAATCCCACCTTTTCTTATTGCCTTATGAAGTTAGGCTTATGAGAGCAGTAAGGCTAAATGAAAGAAAGTAGAACTGTCCTTACTTGGGAATATATTTAACAACAAGAAAATAACAAAAAACTTCCATATTCCAATGAGATTGCAAAGTGAATATCTAGGTAAAGAACTTTATCTGTGAAAACAGCAATTCTTACTACATCACTGCTCAACTAACCTATTTAGTTTGTACAAGAAAGAAAGAAAGAAGTTAGATTATAGATAATTACAGTAGATTTTTGTTAGCACGAGCAAGCAGAAACTTCAAGTATAACTGGTGTACCATGAATGGCTTCATTAATTAGCCAAGTCAGAACTTTCCTTGGAATATGGTATGTATCAATAGTTCGGTAAATATCTTGGGTGACCCTTTTAAGGTCTACTGTAATAACTTTAACATCAGTCAGCATTCTTTTAGTCTTTTTCTCATGGTCATGTAGAAATGCATCAATTATGCTGTTCTGTGTATCACAGTTATTCAATGTAGAGTTTTTGGTTGCTTTTTTCTTTCATAAGTGATGACATGGGCTCTTTATAATGATGGCATGGTTTTCACAACAAGTAGAGAATAACTAAGAACTCCTCCTCATATGGGATTTCCCTCTCTATGCTGTGATTACCATTAATAAATAAAGAACTG
Source organism: Bramus lutescens (assembly GCA_001685075.1). Taxonomy (NCBI): domain Eukaryota; kingdom Metazoa; phylum Chordata; class Mammalia; order Rodentia; family Cricetidae; genus Bramus; species Bramus lutescens. Next base: position 79,154 of record LOEQ01007701.1, on the reverse strand, counting down.
CTTTGAGTCTATGGCAAGGGCAGAACAAAACTAGGAGGGAAAATCTAGGCTGTATGCTGGGAGAAAGAATGTGGAGTCAGAGAGAAGCAATGGAGATGCTGTAGATAGATGCTGGAAACTTTATCCCATTAGCCACAATCACATGGCAATATATAGATTAAATGAAAAGGTTAAATTAATATAAGTGTTAGCCAAAAAGAAGATAGAGCTAATGGTCCAATCAAAAAAAAAAAAAGCTTTGCCATTTTGAAATTCAGGCTTTCTCAGCCATACTGCCAGTACAGACTCTGACTCTTTCAGGCAGGAGGTCTGCTACAGAGCATTTGACTGTTGTTTGTGAACAGATTGCTACAGCTTGCTTGCTGGCAGGGCAGGGACCTTGAAATGCCATGCAGTTGTGGCAATAAATGTGGCTACAGTCGGTACCTCCTCCATTACACTGAAATCTCAGAAAGCTAAGAAATGGGCTGAATCTAGCCATCAAAGCAATGACTTTAATCCTTTCTATATTGCTTAGCAAATTAAAGACTCATGTGGTCAGAAAAAAGAGAGAGATATACAGTTCTACTTTGGGACTTAACAACTGTGGGAACTGGGCAGGACAGAAAACTTAGACAACAAGTGATTTAATTAATACAGTTTCTGTGTGATTATTTTGCTTCTGGGGACTGGGACAAACAAGTGGCTTAATGTAACAAATTGGCACCCTACATGGTGGCTTAAATCCATGCTTTGTCCATATTCCCAAATACTGTCTATAAATGGTTCTTTACATTTAAAGGGGGATATGCTATAGAGATTTGTATTGGTATGGATCCTGGTTTATTGATGCAAATTTAAGGTCAATTTTGTTATACTGTGTATATGTATATTTCTGCTCTTGATTAAGTTATAGTGTTAATGTAGCTCATTTGAAAGTGTAATGTATAATTAAGAACTATAAGTAAATAGAGAGTCATCTATAATAGTCAAGCTTGTAGTCATGTTAGTTAGATTTTCTAGAGGTACAGAGATGTACAGCAATTCTTCAAATCTTTCAAAGACTTGCAGAAAATGCCATTTAAACATGTTAATGACTTAAGACTTTTATGACAATGAGGCACAACTGATCCTGGCAGCACCAATTACTTCAATAGGAAAATGGGCATAGAAGAGGTTCTTTGTGGGGTTGGTTAGCCATTTGGGCAGGAAACTGCTCTTGTTTGGACTGCTTGATACTATGCTGTACGAACTGGATATGTAGGACCAACAGAGAAATGACTACTGAACTTGCCTAAAGGTGAGATGATCTTTTGGGGCTCCTGCTTCATGAAAAAGTCTGGGAGACATTCTGCAGGATACAGAAGAAAGTGACTTACAAACTGCCAATATAGGTGGAAATGTCTTTGAAATTTACTGCTTCATGAAAAAGTCTGCTGGATACTATGAGCCTATAGGCTGAATATGGATGCCCCAATGGTACAGAAGAACTTTGGGTTACTGTCCAGGTAGCGAGATGTCTCTGTCAATTCTAGAGTTTTGGAAGTTGCTTGCAATAAATATACTTCCTGTTTACTTAGGTAATATTAAATCCTTCTGGAGTCTTTGATGGGAATGAAGAATATATAGTTATAGTTTTCCTTAGTAATGATAAAAGATAAAATAGATATAAATATTGTAATTGTAGTTATTGCTTAATACTTGTTACATATAATTTTACTATGTTGAAGTTAAAAACTTTTTTATTAAAACAGAAAAGGGGAGGTGATGTGGGATTTCCTTCTGTATTCTATGATTACCATTAATAAGTAAAAAATACTGCTTTGAGCCTATGGCAAGGGAAGAACAAAACTAGGTGGGAAAAATCTAGACTGTATACTGGGAGAAAGAGGGTGGAGATATGCAAGAGAGCTGACTGAGAAGCCAAGGACAATGGANTCCAACATTCTCCAGAATCACAGGCAAAGCTTTTGCATGTAAAAGTGCAGAAAAACAAATCCATGAAAATTACAGTTGGATTTTATCTGACTAAAATTCTGAGCATCCAGCAATATGGAGTATGTTGAGATACCATTTCTAAAATAAAATGTAAATTGTTGATTCTGACCACTTCAACAGCTCTGTTATTTGTTTTTAAAATTGGGGGATGTTATTCCAACTTATTTACCAAATTATACAAAAAGCTACTCTTTCTGGATGACTTGAGAAAAATATGTCTGTGAAAGTCTAGATTGCCAGCAGGATAATATGAATGAGGGCTTTGATTATGATTGTAAGAAATATTTCTTCATTTTGGTATAAATATGTAATATTTCTTTGGCATATATGTATGCATATAAATATGTGTATATATATGAGTAATTATTTCTATCTACAGCATGTTATTTCTTGTTACTCTGTCAATCATGTATCCTTTTCTGTCTCCTGGTAAAAGGTTTGGTATAGCACACAGAGCATCTGGACAGTATTGTCTGACTGTGATATGAAATCTCGATCATAAATGAAAACAAAAGAGCTTTGACTTCCATTGGCCATCAGCTTGTTTTCATTGGAAACTGACATGACATATCAAGAGACACAAGGAACCAGGAATAACTGGCAAATCTAGGCAGAGTCAAGACACCAAAAAGACCAAAATCAAACTTTATAAATTGTTTGAGACATGGGATTCATAATGTTAGTTAAGCTGTGTTTAAGGTAGGTTACTCAACTATTCAGTTTCTCACTAATAAATACAACATCATTGCTTGGTAGTATATGATGCATATCCAGCCATGGTTTTGTTGCATTCGTATAGTGAAATGTCCCCATAATCTCATATGTTTAAACACATCGCAGTGTAAATTGGGAAGGGGTGAAATCTTTGGAAGGCAGGTCATTGATGGTGAAAGAGCATCAATTGGTGTGGTGAGATTGTATAGCCTGCCCCCACATACAGTTACTTTTCTACTTTCTGAAAGTAGACACAGTGGGTGACTCCCAAGAAATATAGCCTTTTTCTATTGCCATTTATGCTTTCCCCACCATGACAGACATTTACCCTCAAATCCTCAAACTACAAATCATATATGCCTTAACTGTACCTTAAATGACTCCCTCCTTAGATTGTATCCTGTCATTTTTTTTTCAATTTGCAACATCCATGAGAAAAATAATAAACAGAACTTTTCAATAAAAACAGTAGCACATACTAGGTAGTGACAATATCCAGAGACACAGAAAACTCATACTGAATTAGAAGAAAGAAACAATAAATTTGAGTTTTGAATTAAATATTTGACATTCAAAATGAAAAATTCAAAATGTGATTTTCATGATTTTTTTTATCTGCTTTAAGCAGGAGCTTACAAAAGGCAAAAGCTGCAACACCAATGGATTCCCCCAAAGAAGATTATTGCAAGGAGAGAGCTGCTTGTTGGTTACCAGCTGTGCAGCTAGATTAGACCCAAAATGTAGACACAGAAACTATATTAATTAAAACACTGCTTAGCCCATTAGCTCTAACTTCTTATTGGGTAACTCTTACATTAATTTAACCCATTTCTATTGATCTACAAATTGCCACATGGCTGTGGCTTACCGGGTAAAATTCCTAGCATCTCTTTCTGTCAGCTCCATGGCTTCTCTTGGACTCTGCCTTCTTCCTCCCAGCATTTGTTTAGTTTTCCCCACCTAGCTCTGTTCCCCTATAGCTCTGCTATAGGCCCAAACAGTTCCTTTATTCATTAACCAATAAAAGCAACACATAGACAGAAGGACCTCCCACACCATTTCCCTTTTTCTATTTAAGCAAAAAGGAAATCTTTAACTTTAACAAAGTAAAATTACATATAAGACAGAGTATTCTAGACCTCTGACTTCTGTTTCAGGAGGTATTAATGGCATCAGTGAACAGATATTGTATCCTAAATAAAAAATAAAAATAAAAATATAACAAATTGAATTTTTAATTCAAATCAAACCATTTACCAGGACAAAATTTCTCACTTCAGTGTGCTCAGTCTTCATTTTGGTTGGATATACAGATAGTGTAGTTTAGATTTAATTATCCCCTTTTCTTGGCCCTTCATGCAGTTCCTTTATTCACATCTGTGTGAACAATGACAGGACAGAAAATCATGGTAAGATGAATTCAGGTGAAGCCTTTTGTAAAGTCAAGTCTCCTTTTCTAACACAATCCATACGCTCTTTGTGAACCCATAAGACATGTGCATGACATCTTTGTGAAAAATAAGATCAGGAGAGCACATGTGAAAAATAAGATCAGGAGAACACATGTACAAATTGTCAAGTAAAGCTGATCTGAGAAATAATAAAACAATACTAAACAAATGCTCTGCTAGGTTGCTGCTGCTATGTTAGGATGAAATTTTGTTGTTGTTGTTGTTGTTGTTGTTTGTCTTTTTTTGAAAATCAAAAGCCCTTATTACTGAGAAGGTATTTTCTGTGGGCTCAACTTCTGAACTCTTAGTAGCAAAATTAAGATAATTAACAAAAAGTCATGAATTGAGTTAGTCTTAAAAGGACTGCAGAATTTTTTCCTAAATGAATGGAAATGTCTTCTGTTTTTTTTTTTTAAGCAAAAATGAAAGACTTGGGGATCTTTGATCTCTCATAAAGTAGCCAGAGGTAACAGAAAAAAATAAACATAATGAAGTCTCTTTACTGTCATATTAAAGTGTGACATTTTTTCATAGTGTGTTTTTAATTGGGGAAAAATGTCTTTATCCTTCTCTTTCCAGAAAACACACGTAGAGATAAAGATTTTGAAGCGTAGTACCAATGTTGCTGTCAGTTTAATTGGGCAGAGAAGGCCTTCGATACTCGGAACTTTCTAATTATCAGGCATGTTACAGGGACAGGAATGCTCCAGGCAAGGCTTGGCAGAGATCAAGGGCACCAGCACCTGTGTGCCCCTATCAGAATCCACCTCTTTCCAGTGACTATGGCTCCTTTCAATCATTCTGCATACTGAGGTTTTGGATGTGTGGCAGCAATTGTGTGCAGAGCTCATCTGAAGGCTTTGTCACTTCGTGTTGTCCTACCTTCTTGCTTATCAGTGTTCTGAGCAGACTCCCCACTGTGTGTAGTTAGATTTACTTCCCAATATTTCCTCACACCCGGATGGAAAGTCTAACTTCTGCATAAGAAAACTCAAAGCCACCCTACCCTTCTGTAGTTCCGGTTATTTCTGACATTCAAAATCTGACCAGTTTTCTGGAGACACCAGCTTTGGAGAGATCATTAATTCCAAACCTCCTAATCCGTGTTTACAAAACAGGTGTACTCTGGACCCCACTGTCACAGCAAGGGTGCTTAAAACATCAGGGCACACAGTTTGCCATCTCTTCTCTGTAATGGAACTGTTTCTGGGAGTAGACACATTTGTTATAGCCATGTAGTTCCTCCAGGTTTTCCTGTCACCCAGGAATCCAAGGTAACCTAAGGATAATCCTATGGGCTACATGTTAAACAAACAGTGAGGAATGAGGAAAACACATGTGTCATGTAACAAAATTTTCTTATAAACTCCAACAAGGCTCTTTTGGAGAAACAACTCTCTTAACAAATCTTGTGCTCAGAAGGACAGCTGGTCTCAGCATCTTTTTTGGAAACCTCACCATCTTCCATAAAACAAACCTAGATACTGACCCATTCACCCTCATTGTGGAGGATGGATAATTGAGTGTGTTTTGTGATCAACAGCTCATTGTGTTCCTTTGCTGCGAGCTGCATTAACATGTAAGGGGTTAGGTTGGCAAAGCTCCTATCTGTTTTTCTTTCTGATTAAGCTAAGTATTTTCTTTCACTCTGAATCTCATGTCCTTCTTAGTGGAAACCACTAAGGGAAAAAAAAACTAATTTATAAAATTAGTATAATGATCTCTCTCTCTCTCTCTCTCTCTCTCTCTCTGCTCTCCTCTTTTCCCTCCTTCCCTTGTTTTTCTTGCTTGCCTTTTTTCCCCGTTATTTCAGTTTTTTTGAGAGAGGGTTTCTCTATGTATCTCTGACTGCCCCAGAATACATTGCTCTGTAGACCAGACTGGGATAGTCTGTAAATCAGAGATGCATTTGCCTTTCCCTCCTAAAATGCTGAGATGAAATGATTTCCCTTCTTTCCTTCCTTCCTTCCTTCCTTCCTTCCTTCCTTCCTTCCTTCCTTCCTTCCTTCCTTCCTTCCTTCCTTTTCTTCCTTCAGTTTTTTCTTCCTTCAGTTTTTTTCTTCCTCCTTTTCCATCTTTTTTCTACCCCTTTCTCATTTTGAAGGACCCCTCAATCAATTTATTTAAGTTATCCTGTATAATTCTCTTAAAATTAAAATTAGCGGTTTAAGGTTTATATGATTTCTAAAATTTAAATAAACCTGTGGCCCAGGAGATGATTCAGGGGATAAGTGTTTGCTTCATTTCGATGTCCAATTATCTGTTTGATTTCCAGAACCCACTTAAAAATTCAGACACATTGGTGTGTGACAAAACTTCAAGGACTCCTTTTATAATTTAGCGGCAGTGAGAATGAACCACAATATACGATAAACCCACCTGGAAGTTTACTGAGAGGGGATGAAAAGAGGGGCTTGTGAGGAGGATGCCTCAGAAAAAAGAAAGTACTGAAGAAGAAGGAATTGTCTGAGCCTGCTTTTAAAAGGGCCTTTGGTGCATGCATACAGACATACAGCCAGGCAGCACAAGTGCATATATTATCTAATGATGTATGACCATAGGACCCTGGGCAGACTAAAGGATTTGCCTGAATATTGACAAGTACATCCTGCCAGGTGACAGGGGGCAGGTCAACATAATACTGAAATGCTGATAACGACTGCTATGAGATGAATTGTGGAAAAATAAAAATATGCCAGAAGCTCCTGGGTTCTCTAGTGTAGTCTACATGGAACAGCAAATAAGAGAACCCTGCCTTAGGAAGGTTGAGAGTTATAAATGATTGCGGACACTTATGCTCTCAGCTTTGCACTTATACAAGTATACCTATAGAAATACACATAAGGGAAATTGGTATTAATATTTTAAAGTACTGGATATAAAAACCAGGGCTTTGCACATGCTAAGCAAGTGAGTGCTCTTCTACTGAGCTATAACTCCCTTATTTTTTCTTTGATTATTCATCTCTTTCTAGACTTAATACTCACACTTCAAATGCACTCATTATCGCAATACACCAAATAAACACATTTTCAAATCATTGACCTAAAGTAGTTATGGTGTCTGAAGAAAATTTAAAGATATCTTCCAATTTACCTCACATATTTTCAGATTACTAAAACACTCAATAGAATCAGAAAGTTAAGTCTACTGTTGTATGTACTGTTTACATAGTAGTAATAAAGATGTCAAAGTACATATATGCTTGATGTTGATACCTGCTATTTTCAAACATTAGACTATGCCCAGGGCTATTCTTGTTTTCAAGAAAGAAATTAAGTAAAAGCATCATGGGTTTAAACCTAATGTTTTGGAATTTCTGTGACAAAACATTGTTTCCTGTCTCCTAATATTGTGTACTCATTATGGATGTCTACTTATTAACTTTTCTATATTCAGCTTTTCATTCTCTCCCAATCCTCTCATATGTTCTTTAGTTATTATTTTATCTGTGTCCTCACTCCCTAGCCTATTCTTGATATGCTTCCTTCTCCATTTTATTTCCATCCCATCTTCTTCCAAAAGAGGACTAAAGCTTCTCTGTCTGCAGCAATTTTTTTATTACTAAGTACTAAAGAAAGGGTCACTAATGCTGCCAGAAGTGATAAGAATGTATTTGACCTCCCTGCTTAACTGGGAGAAAGCTGAGGCAAGAACTGTTTTTGTCAACTTGCTTCATAAATTGATAGGATCTCTTGTCCACTTGCAGAACAGTAAGATGGCTACTTTTGACATAGCAAATTGAGGTTGTTATCAAGTCTGAAGGACTGAGAAAAGACACTGATATTTGGAAAACTACAACGTAGAAGATTAATAAAAATGTTTTTAGAAATCTCCAGGACCATGGCTGGTTTTAACAGGGAAGTGAAAAACTTTTTAAGTACAGTAGGAAGGGAGAGCATGGAACATCACAGGTGTCTGCTTGCTTTATTGCCTCTATTAGAAAGCTAAGATTTGGGTACTCAAAAGAAATAAAAACGTTTGGCACCTTAATACCACCACACTTGAAGTAAAGACCTGAACTCATGAAATTTTGTAGTCGTATGCAAACACAGCAAAATAGCTAGGGGAAAAGTATGACATTCAGTTTCTCAAATACTAGCTTTCATAATAAAACACACTAGTTTTGGGAAGAAGACAACTTAAACATGATAAAATTGTTCAGTATGTTTACAAATGAAGATGAGAGACATTTTTAAGCTTTCTAAGACACAGAACAAAGCCACCCATATATCTTTTCTTGGAAAAGGAATTCTTGTGGAAGTATTAAAGTCTAAGTGAGAGACATTCTTTTCCAAAGAGACCTTTGTCACATATTAGAAGAAATTAACAACTAATACAGAAGCAGAAAATTAAATCCAACTTGCATGCATTTAGTATCTCAGCTTTTATGTGCAGGCAACTATCTAGCACTGAGGTGATTGCTCATCCTTACAATAGGCATGTCATCTAGGGAGAACTTCCACATTTGGGACCTGAATTTGTCAGTATATAGGGATTATTTACTGCATCTTTATTCATCACACAGGAAAAATCATGGACTGATACTGCCTTCAGAGTTTGTATTATAACTCTACACTGTGGTATATATAATAATAAGACTGTTGATGGCACAAAGTATAGAGAAGCATTCCATCCATCTAAATTGAAAGTATTTCCCTCATTGTCTGAAATATTGTCATTCTACTGCTCTTTTTTTTTAAATCCTGTCTCAGGGAAGACGTCAATAAGATAATACAAACGAGAGATATGTTGAACAATGAATAAGTTATTATACTATAAGCAGACAATGTCTTACTCAAAACTCTAAATAATAGGGCAATCTAACAATATGTGTATTTTCTGTTTGATATCTAAATAATTATACATTATTATACATGTATATATATAATTATGTCTTATTTATATATTATAAACTAGTAAATGATGTAGTATATTCATATATTCATCATTGCATACATAGTATATCATACTAATTTTATATCTCTATACTTTTAATTGTAATGTAATATCCCACACTGGTCAAAAAATGTAAGCATTTGCCTTTCCCTCCTGGAATGTTGGAATGAAATGACTTCCCTTCCTTCCTTCCTTCCTTCCTTCCTTCCTTCCTTCCTTCCTTCCTTNNNCTTCCTTCCTTCCTTCCTTCCTTCCTTCCTTCCTTCCTTCCTCCTTCCTTCCTCACTTCCTTCCTTCCTTCCTTCCTTCCTTCCTCCTTTTTATTCCTTCCTTCAGTTTTTTCTTCCTCCCTTTCCATCTTTTTCTACCCCTTTCTCATTTTTAGGACCCCCTCAATCAATTTATTTAAGTTATCCTGTATAATTCTCTTAAAATTAAAATAAGCGGTTTAAGGATTATATTATTTCTAAAAATTAAATAAACCTGTGGCCAGGAGATGATTCAGGGGATAAGTGTTTCCTTCATTTCGATGTCCAATTATCTGTTTGATTTCCAGAACCCACATAAAAATTCAGACACATTGGTGTACGACAAAAATTTAAGGACTCCTATTGTAGTTTAGCTGCAGTGAGAATGAACCACAATGTATGATAAACCCACCTGGAAGCTTACTGTTAGGGGATGATTGTTTAGGTTTTAAGCAGGGGCACAGTCATTCATTGTACTAAAAGCAAGCCAGAAAAAGACTGAGGCATGTGCTCACATTAGGTCTACAATCTGGAGGACTAGAAAGAAGTATTAGCCCTCAATTCAATTTTTTTTGGTTTATTTGGTTGCTTGTTTATTCTTTAAATCAGGGTAGGACTCTAGCTAATGATATGATACTGCCTACATTTAAAATGGGTCTTATGTGCTCAGGTTATGCTCTCTGGAATCATGGTGATATCTTTCTATTTGTTCATGCTGTTTTGTCCCAATACTTGTCATGAAGAAACTTAATGGAGGTAGAGTTTATTTGGTTTGAAATTTTAGCGAATACAATCTAGCATTATGTGTAATCTTAAAAAAAAACCAAGGGTCATAGTTAAGATTCTTTGAAGATTAGGAGAGCAATGTGGTAGAGATCTGAACATACTCTTCATATTTCATCCAAAGATGCAAGGCAGATATGAAGAGAACAGACATTTAGAAACTCCCTTCCCCGACTGGTGATCAGCAAACTGACTGTTATATTAACTTTCCAAACCAGTTATGGACCAAGTATTCAAATACCAAAGTCTATTAAATTTCATAATCAACCCAAAAAATTCTATCCCTGACTCTCACAGGAACATGACCACCTTATAATGTAAGATGTGCTCTATTCATTCATATTTCAGTAGCAGTAACACTGTACAAATCTCTAAACTTCAAAATCTCTTCTGAGACCTAGAATAAAGTTTGAAATATGAGACTCTATAATAAAAAGTCACATTCTTCAAATACTCATTGATAAAGACTAGAATAACATTCCAAAAAGGCTGAAGACATATCAACTGGAATGTGGACCAAAAGGAAACACTAAATCTTTCAATTCTGAATTCTGGCTTTTGATAGAAGTCATCTTGACTACAAATAATTAAAGTGATTCCACCCCTTCAGGTCTGTTGTCTGGCTCTACTCTGTCTCCACTTTCTTCAGCAGATGTCCCATGGTTTGGACAGTGTCATTATCCCTATAGGATCCATTGCAATGTATAAATCTCCTGCCTAACTTCATGCAATTGCCTTTAATAGCCTGATTACAGAAAATCTCACCCTGCCATTCATTTTGTCTCAGCAGCGTTCTTGAATCTGTTCACAAGCTTTCATGGATATCCCTGAATTGCAAGTAAACAAAAATAGTACAAGGTGCATGGCACTGCCAAGTTATGTTAGCATTTCAACCTGGAGCCTAAGTGTCTTGGACTAAGCTGTTTGCAGTAGTTTCTATGCTTCAAAGACTAAATTCCAGAAATTCATTTTTTTATTTACTCATTTTGAACAGGTAAACCCTCCAGTGTATTCTCAGTTCAAGCTCTTCCAACCTATAAAGCAAATTTTAGTTGTTACAAATTAGAACCTTTCATAGATGTTGTCTGACCCCCTAGTCACTTCCCTGTTTTCCCATTGCAGAGAAACTGGTATCTTCCTTCCTTCCTTCCTTCCTTCCTTCCTTCCTTCCTTCCTTCCTTCCTTCCTTCCTTCCTTCCTTCCTTCCTTCCTTCTTTCCTTCCTTCCTTCCTTTCTTT
>LOEQ01007701.1:40398-56192 GCA_001685075.1 Bramus lutescens | reverse complement strand
CATTGTCAGCCACATTCAGAGAGTCCAGTTTGATCACATGCTCCATCAGTCCCAGTCCAGCTGGGTTAGGTGAGCTCTCATTAGATCAGTCCAGTGGGTGGACGCAACCTTCGTGGTCCTGACTTCCTTGCTAATGTTCTCCCTTCTTCTGCTCCTCATGTGGACCTTAGGAGGTCAGTCCATTGCTCCATTGTGGGTCTGTGTCTCTATGTCCATCCATCGCCAGATGAAGGTTCTTTGGTGATATGCAAGATATTCATCCGTGTGGCTATAGGATAAGGCCAGTTCAAGAAACCTCTCCTCTGCTACCCAAGCTGGTTCCGGTGGTGCAGGCCGGTAGGATTTGCTAAAGGAGGCAGATGCAAGTGGATCTGGAGTTCGAGGCCAGCTGGGACTAGCTTCTCTGAATCTTTTTTTAAATTTAATTCTACCAGTGTTGTCCTACAGAACATACCCTATTGGGTATGGCAAATTCTCATCTTTGACAAAATAGTTAGTTTGTGGCCATCATCTTCTTAGTCTTTATTAATTATATGGAAGAAATTAAATGTAGAAGAATAGTTAATTTAAATGATAGGTTTCAAAAACCTCTTTCAAATATCAGATATGTCACAGACAACTTATTTAATCTACTAAATCAAAGTCTATCTCAAATAACAATTATTCTGAAAATTGTTGCCCTTTACCCTAACAGCAAGGAAAATATCACTTACTTGAATGGTAACCATTACTGCTTCTCTGAAATTAACAAGAATTGTCAATATAACCAAAATAATCAAATAACCATTAATGCTAGAGAAACTTCTTTATGAATTTCTACAATCAGCTCTAGATTTACCTGTTGTGGAATAATGCTCTTGTACACTGTAAAGACTTGTCACTCATATTGGTTGAAAAATACACTGATTGGTCAGTAGCCAGGTGGGAAGTTTAGGTGGGGCAAGCAGACTAGGAGAATTCTGGAAAAAGTAAAGGCAGAGCGATAGTCACCAGCATATGCCTTTTTGTCTAAAGAGCATACTCTATCCAAATTTACTGATATCTGTAATGTGGTGATTCTTTGATGAACTGTCACAAATATTCCTTATACATTTTTTATAGTCTTCTGATGTGGGATTCCCCTCTGTATACTGTGAATACCATTGGCTAATAAAGAAACTTTCTTGATCTGTTGATGGGGCAGAACTTAGGTTGATGGGGAAAACTAAACTGAATGCTGGGAGAAAGGAGGCAAAGTCAGAAAGAAGCCATGTAGCCCTTGTGGACACAGATGCTGGAACAACCATGTGGCCATACACAAATTAATAGAGATGGCTTAAATTAAGATGTAAGAGTTAGCTACATCTAAGAATGTAATTAGCGAGAGCTAATGGAATAAACAGTGTTTTAAATAATATAGTTTCTGTGTGATTATTTTTGGTCTGAACTGCTGGGTGGCTGGTAAACAAGCTAACAGCCTCCTTACAACAGTCGTCTTTTTATTCTTTGGTCATTTGACCTATAAAACATCATTTTTTCAGGGTTGAAGATATGGTTAAGTGCTTAAGAGCTCATAATGCTGTTGTAGAAGACTGGGGTTTGGTTCCCAGTAACTGCATTAATTAGCTTACAACTGCCAGGATGTCCAGCTCCAATAAATCCCATACCCTTTGCTGCCCTTCCTGGACATGTGTGCTTACATGCTCACATAATTAATTAAAATAAATATTAAAAACATTAATACTTTCATTTCTGAACATGAAGTTTTATTATTTGTATTGTAGTGCTCTTTGGATAAAATTTCCATTATAAAAATACTCTGCGATAATATCTCAGTCTTCTTGTTCTAGTGCTGTGGGATGCCCTTCTGTATGTTGTGAATGTGGTTAATAAATAAACTAATTTTGTTTATGGCAGGGTAGAATACAGTTAAGTGGGAAAGCCAAACTGAATACAGGGAGAAAAGGGCAGAATCAGGGAGACACCAGCATCTGCCATAGAAGCAATTTTGATGAAACAAGCTACAAGCCTCATGGAAACATATAAACTAATAGAAATTGTTTAATTTAAGTTGAAAGAGCTATTTAATAACAAGCCTGAAATAATAGGCCAAACAGTTTTGAATTTTATTATTAAGTTTCTGAGTGGTTATTCAAAAATTGGTTGTTAGGAGAGAACATTTAAGTTATATTCTTGAGCTACTGCATACACACACACACACACACACACGCGGACAATTAAACAGACACAGACAATAAAGATGTGTGCAAATCATAAGTCAAGTCTATTTTCTTTATTACCTCTGAAGTCTTGTAATGTTGCACTATATTTAATTTATAAATTCTACTTTGAATTAAACTTTAGGAAACAAATGTGGTTAAAATATTTTTATGTGTAAGGAAGTTTATTTTTTTCCACCAGAGTCTGATAATAAGAATCTTTTACTTCTTTGATTTTTCTTCATTCCTGTATTAAATTTTCTATTTACTGATTATATGTCTTTGTCCGTTTATTGGTATTTAATACATTTTCTCAGATTTCTTCATTGAACATTCTTTATCTGTCAGAACTCTGATCTATGTAAATCCCCCTCTTTATGGTAAATTGTTTTCAAGATATCCTTTTGTGTGTACTCTATTCTTATTATGACAAACACTGTGACAATAAGACAATTAGTACTGAGAATAATCTAGAATGTACCAGTTATATCTGGTGTTGGATTATCCTTTATCTTTAGCATTGGATATTGTAAAAGTTATTCCTAAATTGCTGTACTCTCGTAAGTTGGAGGAAATAGGTTATGGAGATGACATTGTCCTGGCTGAATGATATTGAGGTATTGCTCCCTGGACAATGTGCCTATTGTGGAGAAGAATTCAGGGACTTTGAGCACAGGTTACTCTCGTTTCCCTCTTAGAGCTTAAGAAAATTAAAAGGGCAATACAGTTACTTCAAAACAAGTGAAAATACAGCAAAATTATATACAGTGACTAATTTTAGTGTATTTTTCCTTTGAAAGGAGGGTACTTTCTGAAGTAGATGAAATGAAGAACTTTGAATTAAGAATTTTATCCATTTTAAATCTTTGTTATGTTTTTTTATTAAAATACATTGCCGCAATATACAAACCAGTTAAACACACACAAAAAAAATGCACAGTGGTAACTGGTAAAGAAAAATATTTATTTAGTTTATAAAATTATCTCTTGAATTAGTTGGTAATTCATGTTATAAATTTGCAGGTGGTAATTCTGAGTGCATTATTAAAATTACACTACCTTTACAGGTCAGGTAACTTTTATTACAGAAGAGAAATTTTTACATACAAGTTCATTATAGAAATATAATATGCCACCACCACCCAGCTGTGATAAACATGTACTAACGTATGAGCTAGTATGAACTCTTTATACCAACAATGAATACAATGTTAGTAAAGACTTTATGCTTTATGTAGATAATTTTGCTTTTAATTCTTTAGCAATTTTATAAGTACCTCCAAATATCCTTTACACTAGTCAAATTTACCAAGCACACTAAAGAATAAGGATAAGAAATAGGCTCAATAGTTCTTTCAAATAGTTGAATTTTACAACTCATTTTACAGGATGATCAGTATATACAAAATAATTGTTTTTTCTCATTAATTGATTTCAAGTTATAAGTTACAATAATTTTTATGGCTGCCTGGATCCTAGACCAACATAAGGGTATGGTTTGCTATGAATGGCAAGATGAAAATATCAACACTGAAATTTTCTTATGTTTGGGTATTTGGGAGGGTTTCTTGAAGTTTTATTCTTTTAGTCATGAGCTTGTTAAGATGAGACATTTTGGAGTGGTTATCTATCTATTCAGCAACATAGCGTAGACCAACATATTTCTGTCATATAGCAAGCATTTCTATTGTTTTTTCATTGTTCTGCCTGTAAAGTTATTTTTGTTCTTACTTTTCTCACTTTAAAATAGTAAGTACATTATGTGAAGTACATATTTAGCCTTTTTGTATATTATCACCAATGCCTCCAATCCTGAAAATTCTTTATCCTCTTATCCTCCCTTTACCGAGATGATACGTTTTCAGACATACACACACACACACACACACACACACACACGTGCACACACACAGAGACACACACACACAATCATGGATAGTAGAAATGAGAGAAAGAAAATGCACTGTGTAAAACAATACCATTTTATTCCTTACATTAGTTACTTTCTGTTGTTATAATAAAATATCATTACAATACCATATGGTTTTCTCTGAAATCACACAACTCATTGACAAGTAAGACTACACAGACTAACCAAGTTATACTTTTATATTTAGGGAAAATATATTAGCTTCACACATAAAGAATAAAATATGGGTATAGAGTTTAGACTGCATATATATTCAAACCATTAGATTTTATTTATTTTTTATCTTTTAATAATCACACATATATAAGGAATTTTAGCCATTTACTGCAGTCTAAAATTTCTTATAAAATATACATATATGTGTGTGTGTGTTTGAATAATAAACTAATGAAAAAAAGAAGCCATGAACTTAAAAGACAGCAAGAAGGGGTACATGTGAAAGTTTCCAGGAAGGAAATGGAAGGAAAATTGATGTGATTTATAGTAATGGCAGAAAAGAAGAAATACTTAAAAACAAGGACAGTTTACTTTAGATTATTATTCCGGTTGGGAAGACTCCATCGTGGTTAGGAAAGCATGATAACCAGCAGGCATGGTTGTGAGTGCAGGAAATTGGATGATCTTATTTTCATCGTACACATGAAGCAGAACACCCTCAAAGTCTGTACCCCTCACATACTTCCTCTAGTAAGATTTTATTTCCTGAAGGTTCTGTGACTTTTCCAACCAGCATCAACATGGACTACTAATTGCTTAAAGACATGGGCCAATAAAGCCTATTTAGAAAAAGGAAGTTATTTGCTAAATATTATCAAAAGAAATTATTACTTACAATAAATTATGATCAGAATTATAAATCTCTGCATATTGAAGTTTCTATGAAGTAACTTTTAAAATTCCACATCAAAGTGAGATGGGGCTTCTGGTAAAGAAAATTGTCATAAGGAGAATGAGGCAGATGAGAGAGAAAGTCATGGGGGATGAAAATGACTAGAATTCCTTCTATCCATTTATGAAATTTTCAAAGATAAAACAATAAAATTTTAAAATTTTGTTACTTTAGTAAAACTTGCTATTCAATCATTAATAGAGAAAGGAAACTGATGGTTTGGTTTTCATGAACTAAATTAGCACAAAAGTTAAATGAGAACACAGTTTGAGTACCCAGTGCTAGTGACTGCTATTGAGTTCACGATAGGAACATATAGGCTGAGTACCAATACACAGGAAGAGACTTAAGCACGCCAGGTGGTGCTAAAAGGTCAAATTATATACATCCTGCATTTTAGAAATGAAAATGCAGATAGTTATGGATGTGTTATTTTATATCACATGCTTAATCAACAATTTATCACCCCCTTCAAAACATAGGGGAGAAAACAACTGACGAGAGGACTGTTGCACATTCTTTCAGGCTAAGTATTTAATAGTCAATCAACCAACATGACATTTGGTTAAGATAATGCAGCTTAAAAAGAAACATCCCATGGAGACAAGTGAAGTGGATTCTGTTCTAGAAAATGGAAAGCAGTATCTCTGATCCAATGAATGAATATCAAAGGTCTGAATCTATATAGAAATCTGGGAAAAAAATTTCCAGAACATATATTGGTCATAGAACTTCTAAAGAATTTCATATTCATTTTGGTTGAATGAAATAAAATCTACTATTATGGTGAGATGTCACTTGGGGAAGAGGTAATACATGACATTAGGAATGTAGCCAGGATAATTTAGGTGTGTGGGTGATTTAGTCCTTGATTGATATGGAAATATCATCAGAATGTAGAATATAACATATAGGAACACTTGCAACTATGTCCAGTGTTTTCAAAGTACTCTACTGATGGTCACACAAATGGAATCATATAGATCTATTAGCAACTATCAAAAGGCATATAAGTCAATAGTGTCATGATAAAAGCACACTCTGGGAAGAGAGGTGAACTTTAGATATGTTTTGAAAGAAATCTCCATAGAATTTATTCATATACTAAGTAAAGAACATGAAATATAGATGTCTGCAATAACTTCAATTTCTGAGGATGATGAAATTATCTGTTGACTCAGAGAAAATCAACAAGAAAGAAATATGAATGGACAGGATCACTATTTAATTTTTTGGTGGTTTATGATTAATCCCACATTTTCATGAAATATAAAGACATATTTTCTTGGCATTTGAGGACAGCTGGCATTTAAAGATGATTGTGGATAAAATAATCATGAAGGGAGATATGCAGGAATGTTACAAGGGAAATGTTCAAGGCCATTCACTTTCAGATACTGGTAAAGAAAAGTGAGCAAAAAAAATTGGCAAATCAAAGCAATATGGTAGGTACTGTAAAGACATGGCTGTGCTTCATAAAAATGAAAATGATTATCAGATCAAATGCTGCAAACAAGTAGAATAAAAACTAACTCAGAAAAGCATCAGTTTTAGCAACAGGGGCTATGAATGTCAAGACAGCTTAATAGCGATTTTACTAACATTGAGGGAACTAGGTGGATTCCGGTCAGTTGGAGAAATGAGGGAAAGCTGAAGAAAGCAATATAAACCTTCCCTTCATGAATTCGGTATTGCTCAGAAGCAAGGAAATCAGCAATTTCTCTCAGCATAAATTTAGGATCACGTTTCCTGTGTCTTCAAGACAATGGACTTTGTGGGGCCATTGACAGTGTAGTGATGTAGAAAAGTTGGAAATAACAAGTATAGTGAAGTGGGTACAAACAGTGCTAATGTATTTGAACTTATGGTACCTGTGTAGAAATATGAGCTTCAGAAAATGATGTGCAAAATTTGACTACTACTGAAGGGGTGAGAGTGGAACGGAGCCAAGAGATAGAAAAGTGAAAGGGGCCTCCAGTGCGGTGTCTGGGAAATGTGTTCTCAGTTTGCTGCTCTCTCTTCAATGACAAGAGGAGGAAGGATATCAGTCAAGAATAGATAGAAGATTTGGTTGTTTTAGAAGACATCAAATTACTGTTTCTTTAAAAAAATCATTTATTAATTTTTTTGGCTGATTTTGTTTGTGGACCAAGGGTTTTTGTGATGCTTGCAGAGTTCAAAGAGGATACTGAATCCCCTAGAAATGGTATTATGTATGGCTGTATGACAACATGTGGGTACTGAGGAAGAAATTCTGGTCCTATGCAATAGCTGCTGGCATTCTTAACCAAGAAACTATATCTCCAGTGCATTAAAAATATTTTATTCATTTGTTTTGTCGGCAAGAACAGATACAATGACAGAACATGGTTGGGAGCCAGATTAACTAAAGGCATTCTTAGAAGCCCTGATGAAGTCACAAAGGTATTGTTAGTCCTGTATCTTTGTCCAAGAGCAGACTTGGCAAGACCCAACCTGAACTTGAGATTGGGCCTCAAAAGAGTTAAGGTTTTGATTCCTTGGAATGCAACTTTATCCCCTGAAGGATTCTGGTTATCAGTCCTTAGATTGACCTCACTTGAGGTACCCTGTGTTTTCTTTGTCAAAATTATCTGACTTAGCTCTCTAATGATCTTGGCCATTTTCCATCTGTGAATAGTACTATGCTGTACTACTTAATACACTTGGCATAAGTCATCAGCTTATACAAGACCTCCTAGTAATAGTTTTTGCTTTTGATTTATTTCTCATTCATGTTCTTTCCACTAGACATATTCCATTTCCTATGAGTTAATGTCAGAAAATGCTTCAACTATTTATATCTCTTACCAAAAAACCCCTCATTATTTTATGAATTCAATTAGGAAATTAATAGAAACAGTAAAAATGAAGTCATTCTGTTCATCAACATTTTTATTGAAAACTGATCCTTCTCTTGTACAATACTTCCTAATCACAGTTTCCTCTTTCCCCACTCCTACCAGTTTGCCCATACCTCAACTCTTTCGCAGAAAGAGTTTCTCCTCAGAAAGTATCAGGTCTTCAAAGATCGTGACTGATTATGACAAAACAAGACATAAGAAGACAAGGTAAAAGTCTTCATAAAGAGACTGCTCTTTCATTTCCTGACTTCTCAGGCCCTTATAATCACGTGGAAACTATATTAGTTGGAACACTGCTTGATCTATTAGCTCTGGCTTTTTAGCAACTAGCTCTTACATCTTAAAATAACCCATTTCTATTAATGTGTGTATTACCACAAGGCTATGGCCTACCAATAAGTTTCTGGGGTATCTGTCTTCTTTGAAAGCTACATAGCATCTTATTGACTCCATCTTCTCTATATATATATCTCTTCCAGCCTGGCTATATTCTACCCTGCTATAAAACAGATTCATAAAATAAAGAGTGGAATCCCACTTCAGACTTGGGCAACCTGATACGAGAAACAGAGTTCCAAGATCAGGTAAAAGAGTCAGAGACACATCCACTCTCACTGTTAGTATTCCCACAAAAATACAAAGTTAACAGCCATAACATACACATAGGGGACCTGGTGCACACCTATGTAAGCCTAGTACTTGCCATATTAGTCTCTGACAACCCCTGTGAGCTCTGCTCATTTGATTCTGCAGGCCATATTCTCCTGGTGTTCACCATCCCCTCTGACTCCTATAATGTGTCTTCTCCTTCTGTAGGCTCTCCAAATTCCTAGGGGAGGGAGTCAGTGAGATTTCCACACTATTTGTGTAATGTCTTGCAGTGGGTCTTTGTACCCACTCACTTCTGCTATTGGAAGTCTCTCTGAAGAATGGAAAGGTACTGAGCTATGAGTATAGCAGACTATTGTTAGGAATCATTGCATTGATTTTATTTTTCAATTATTTTTGTCCACTTGTAATTAGGTTCTACCCTAGGTCTCTGGACTATCCAAGCAGTTCCTGGTTCCTGTTCATCCAAGCAGTGTTGGGCATGGGCTCCCTCTTCTGTCAGGGGCCTCGAGTTAAACCAGACACTGGTTTGCCATTTCCACAAGTTCTGTACCACAATTGCCCCAGCAGCAGGACAGATTGTAGCTCAATGTTTTGATAGCTGGGTTGGTGTCCAGGTTACTCATTCCATAGCATGAAGAGTACCTTTCCACACCAAAGGGACTAGAACATAGGTTTGAAGGCTCCAAGCAATCTCCAACTTGGCATCTCCTTGTGAATATCATTCTCTGCAATACATCTTTGCTGTTAGTTATTGGAGAATGACCCACTGTCCTAGCATCAGTCTGTCTTGTTTTCAGATCTTTACTGGATCCTCTCTGCCAACAACTTGACCTAATACAACCCAATACCACCACTGGAAGCCCTGCATGGCTACAAAAGATGGAAAGTTCAGCTCTGTATTCTCCATTATTAGGAGTCCTCACTAGCACCACCCTCATAGATTTCAGGAAGTTTCCACTGCACTAGATTTCCACACCACCCTCAAAATGCACTCTGATTCTAGTCATCTATTGTCCCCTTTTATCCCTTCCCTCCTATCTGGGCTCTCCCACGTCTGTCCCCACCCATTACCTGTAAAATCTATTGTATTTTTCCTTCTGAAGGAAAACAATGTGTCCCTCAATAGGGCCCTCCTCTTTAACTAACTTCTCTGAGTCTATGGGTTGTAACATAATTATCATTTACTTAGCAACTAATTATAATCCAATTATAAGTGAATGTATATCTGGACTGGGTTACCTCACTCATATCTTCTTTCTAGTTCCATCCATTTGCTAGCAGTTTTATAGTGTATTTTTTAACAACTGAGTAATAATCCATTGCGTAAATTTATGTAGGCAAGCTTTCTTTTCAGAAAACCAGACCACAATAAGTACATGAAGATTTACTATTAATTATAAAAGCTCTACTGTAGCATAAGCTTGTTCCTAACTGGTTCTTCTAACTTAACCCATATTTTATACCTATGTTTTTTATTTGGTTTGGTTACATTTACTCTCTACTGTCCATCCGGCTTCCTCCACATCTGGATGGTGACTATAACTTTCTTCTTCCTTGAGACCTTTTTATACCCAGAAGCCCAGCCTAACATCTTCCTGTCTAGCTATTGGCCATACAGCTCTTTAGTGACACATCTTCACACAGTTTTAAAAAAATGTTCTGCTCCAAATTTGAAACCTGTTCTTGGCCTTTTCTTTAGTTGAGGGACATATATGCTGTTTCTTCTTTCTTGCTATTATGAATAAAGCTGCAATGAACACAGCTGAGCAACATGTAACACTATGGAATTCAATATGGCAGTTCCTCAGAAAATTGGGAATTAATATTCTCCATGATGAAGCTACACTACCTTTGGGCATACACATAAAGAGGGCTCTATCCTTCCGTAAGGACCCTTGTTCATCCACTTATTAATACTGCAATATTGAAAGAAAGATACTTTGTAAATATTTGTTAGAGATTTATTTCAATATACCCCTCCTATTAGCAAGGTGTTGGAGACTCAAATGGTTGTGATCTTTCTGATGGCAGAGTTGTGAAAGTCTAGAACATATCAAGAGTCAGAGTCTGAGAAAGTAGTGTGTGTGTATGTGTGTGTTGTGTGTCTGTGTGTCTTTGTGTATACAAACATGTGTGATATCCAACAGGGGTCAAAGAGGGTCAGACTCAATAGAACTATCAACAGTTACATGCACCTAGAGGCATGGATGCTGAAAACTGTACTCAGATCCTCTACAAGAGAAGGAAACCCTCTTAAATCACTGAGCAGCAGTATTTACATAGAGTAGTTCCAGCTTAATGAACTATCTACTTGCCAAAGGTCTCACCTCTAATCATCCAAATCAAATTGTTTGTACTTCATTAATTCTTCACAAATAAGGGTTAGGTTTCAACTTATGAAAGACTTGGGGACCATTAAAACCATGATAAGTGTTTTGCAAGGAGAGGTTCAGAAAGGAGTGGCAGAAAAGGTCTGAAGCTTGCTTCATCTTCCTGGGAAAGAGTTAATGGCTGTCCTGGCAGGAAAGGATGGAGTAGAAGCTGCCTTCCATGTGGAGCTTTCATTTTCACCTTCTTTAACCAAATTCCACTTCTATTATGTGCTAAGCACACTGGGGAACATATATATTTACATTATTTTTAAACATTTTCTATTTTACCCAAGAGTGACATGGGCTGAAAATGAAAACGTTGAGGTTTTTTTATTTTTCATAAATGAGAGTGATAATGAAATATAAATCCCCAAATTGACCAATTTAGTATGCTAATAAAAATTCTTTCTGTGCATGCAATGAAGAGCTAATGCTAAACTTAAACAGTTGTTTTCTGTGTTCCTTTATTAAAGACACACACACACACGCACACGCACACACACACACACACGCACACACACACACACACAGGAAACAAACTACAGTAAATGATTGAATTGAAAACTTTTCCTGGAGGACTATCACCTCACATCCTTTTCTGCATACAACAAGTACAGAATCTGAGTACAGCAGCTTCTTAATTAACTGCCAGATGAATGCTTAGGTGTGAAATTCGTCGCCAAAGGGAGCCTATGTTACTCCTGACAAGCAATCTCAGAAGACCTAAAGCAAAATGAAGGCCACTGTGGAGACTGCTCAGAGAAGTTTAAGGACAACATAGTCTGCTTTTCTGTTCCTTAAGTTGCATCTTCTTTTTAGTTTCAAACGTGGGAATGAATGAGCTTTGGTGGGTGCAAAAGTTTTTTTCTTTCGTTATTCTCTCTCTTTTTTGCAGCAAAGGCATTACAGGAAACAAAATAAAATATTTCTTCATTCTCCCCCCTCTCTTCTTTTTTTTCCCATAGCTATTTATTCATTGACCTTGGAATTTACTAATAAGGCAACTGATTTTGTGCCTGCTAATTCAAAGGAAACGTAAATAAGTCATTTCAGTTGTTTCCTAAGCACGTTCACTCTGGTAGCTTCTGAATGTTGCAAAGATCAATAATTTGTCCAATTCATGTGAAAATAGTACCACTCTTACCAGTGTGTTTAACAAATATGCTGTCTACACGTGTGAGTCTTTTAGTCAAATAGGAAAGAAAACAGAATTTAAAAAAAAAGCAAAGATTTTCCTAACTTGAAGTTATAATTTTATAATACTAGACATTTTAGAATAATTTTAGATACTATGAAATGGACAAATGGAATCTACAGTTATTAATTTTTTTAAAAAATTGACTGAATAATGAAACTTTTTTCTTATAGAAAATTCCAGATAAAATTTCAAGTATGCATTATTGAATCTTGTTTTTAGACTGAAACAGAGACAAAAGAATTCAGCTGTGATATCTTCTATGGTTGCCAATGATTGTGCTTATCTGAATTTAACATAAAATATAAAAAAGATGAATGAAAGGTTCTCTTTCTCTCTCTCTCTGTATGGGGGATGAGGCAAACTCTTTCTTAATCACCTAGATTAATTAAAAATTCTGTGAGAATTTAATTAAATTTAAAGAATTAAGAATTAAAATTTAATTTTTAATTAAATTAAGAATTTAGTTAAGAATTAATATTTAATTTTTAATTAAATTAAGAATTTAATTAAGAATTAAAAGAATTTAATTAAAAATTCTGACAGAATTTAAATTTTCCAGAAATCAATAATAATTATTTGAATTTAAAGATCTTCTGCTTGTATTACATAGAAACTTTCTTTTTCGTATTACGCAGAAAAATTTAAAATTTTTTTTAAAAATAGAAAGAGTGAAAAGGAAAACCTGTTCTAATATACCAAGGGCAAAGAGTGAATTGTGCTTCTGCTGTGTCAACCTTCAATACTTAAATCACAAGTGTTCATTTATGTAAGTCTATTGATATACACTTATTTATTGGAATTGTAGGTCTTTGTCTTGATACAGATTTTCCATTTTCTATCTCTGGTTTGAATATAACAGAAGCAGAAGTGGTTCATCTGATCAACATGACTGGAATGAAGTCTGAGGAAGCTAAAGTAAGTCCCAATGTATATATAGGCAGATCCTATTCCACAGACACATGCAGCTTAGTTACTACCAGTTTTACAAAAGCATTCCTTCAAATTTAACTTCTTGACCTTGAGAATGGGTCTTACTCCACAACCCAGGCAAGCTTGGAACTCAGCTCAATGTATATTCGAGGACAAGCATCATGCTCAAACAAACCACATCAATCCTTTCAAACATGTTTGTTTTGAACACTGAAAATCTGTTACACAAATACAGCAAATCATGTAGTTTAATTGCTTTCCTGGCTCACAGGTATAAATACAAGTCCAATTCTCCAAAATTTGAAAACTAAAATGAAAACAATTCAATAAAAATGAAAATTTGGCAGAAAAGAATGATAATAGTGTGATTTGTAAAGCAAGGAAGTGGCCAAAAACTTTGTGTGTTCCTCATATCACAACTAGTAGCTAAACAGGTATGGGGAATCTTGTCTGTTATCTGAGCATTCAAGTAGGGTGAAGCTGAATTGTCCTAAATTTGGAGAAAGCCCCTGAACTACATACTTACTGAGTTCTGAGTCTGCCTGTGCTCTAGACTAAGACCCTGCTTGAAAAAAAAGTTACTGAAGAAAGAAACAGTTACTGAAATTTCAATTATAAGGCTGGAGGAGTAATTTAGTTTAGTGGTGGTCATTTAGCTGTGTGCATAGTTTGGGGAAGCTCACACTCATGTGGCTCATCTTTGCATCCTTATGCTTTCACAGGATACTTCTGCGGACTGAGGTAAAGTATGGGTGTGCAGATTAAGTAGTCATAAAATAGTCACATATTTGTAGTGTAAATGAGAAATAATTATCTATGTCTAAGAATGTTACACAATACAGAGAGGGACAGGAGATCTGTACTATAATACACAATCATAATTATTAAAGTCTAAGGAAAATGGCTACAACAGAGGAGTTCAATATATTTATGAGGCAGATTTAAAAATATCTGTCAAAAAGTGGTCAAATTTGACACAACTGTATCTATTCTGTAATGTGAAAAGTTGATTTTGAATAAATCCCGAGTTATAAGAATATAGGGCATTGCACGTTCTTAGTAATTAAGTATAATTTTACTCCAGTCTTGGATAAAAAAATAACTTCCGATTTGCATTAAGATCTAGGATACTGTGACCAGTCAATTTATTCAGAATGACTTTCCCCTAACTTTTGTCTAGCTCTGTTAGAAATGCTTTATTTTAATCTCTTGGCATGGATACTTCTGAGGATCTTGCGATGAATAAAACACTTTGTGCATAAGGAATTGTTAGGGCAGCTGAATTCCTTTTTCAAGAAAATAAAAATCTCTCTTCTGTTCCCAACATGCAGTAATTATTTTCTTCAGAGTTTTCACTGCTGGTTTCTGCATAGAACCTTTTCCTCCTTTCCTCTGGTGTGAGGTCTGCATAATCATTCAAGAAGTCTTAGTCTCCACCTAGCATAGATTTCCAGAATTATAAACTTCTGTGGTTTGTGCTGGAAACAATTTTGTATTTTTCAAATTATTTATGATATCAGTAATAATAAAAAGTCTTCTTTGCTTCTTTTTATTCTGTAGAGGCTTCATCTTGTCATGTAAGACACTGCTCCCTGACATAAATGTCTAATCATATAAAAAGAATTTCCTCCCTAGGGATTTTATATACTATTTCTCATTTAATTTTAGATGGTAGCTAAAACATTTTAAAGAGATTCTGATACCTAGTAAAATGTGACAATCAGAAATGATTTCACCATGCCAGTTAAACTTATATCAAAAGAAGTGTTAACTTTTGTGCATGCAGATTCCTGAGGATTTGATATGCCATTTTATTCCAGATTGTCCTCGTTTCTTGTATTAAAATCACTATATTGAAATTCTTTTATTCACAAAAAGAAAAATAACAATATCCCTTATTTACTGTGAAAAGAGTACATCTGTGCATATAAGGATATAGATATAAGCTAATGACTTTATTTATAGAAGATAACAAAGCAATCAGGAGATGATGATGATGATGATGATGATGATGATGATGATGATGATGATGATGATGATGATTTTGGTCTGTGAGAGTCATCACTGCAAAAACTAATTGCTTTAGGAAAAGACCTTATAATACAAATGTTAGAGGTTCCTTAAGGAAAACTGACACCAACATGTTTGTTTGGCTTCCTGAGAAGGAAAAAAAATTGTGCTTTTTCGATATGCACATGTGTATATCTGTCTGTGATTGTGTGCATGTGAGTATGGGGACCCTTAGTGGCCTTAAAAGAATATTATAACCCCTGGAATTGAATTACAGAGTTGTAAGCCACCTGATATGGATACTGGGACTAAATTCAAGTTCTCTGGAAAGGCAACAAGTATTTAACCAGTGACTCATTTCTCCAGTCCTCCTAAGATTTCAGTATATCACAAATAGGAGATAAAATCCAAATTATGTTGCATGACTGGAATATGGGAAATAGTTTATAATATGCAAAGAAAAGCAGTAAGAAAAGTTTCTCTTCTATAAAATCAAATAGGTAAGTTTTTTATTTTCTTTATTTACTTATATTTTTATTAAAAATTACCGCCTCCTCCCGTCCTCCCATTTCCCTCCCACTCCCCCCACTCCCTCTCCCCCTCCCTCTCCAGTCCTAATAGCAGTCAGGGTTTCCCACCCTGTAGGAAGTCCAAGGTCCTCCACCCTCAATCCAGGTTTAGGAAGGTGAGCATCCAAACACACAGAGGCTCCCACAGGCCAGTCCATGCAGTAGAATCAAAACTCAGTGCCACTGTCCTTGGCTTCTCAGTCA
>LOEQ01007701.1:14291-40231 GCA_001685075.1 Bramus lutescens | reverse complement strand
AATAGCCAGAACCTGGAAACAACCTAGGTGCCCCTCAGTAGAAGAATGGATAAAGAAAGTATGGCATGTATATACTTTAGAGTTCTACTCAGTGTTAAAAAACAATGATATCTTGAACTTTGCATGCAAATGGATGGGAAAAGAAAACACTTTACTGAGTGAGATAACCCAGACCCATAAAGAGGAATATGGTATGTACTCACACATAAGTGGATTATAGCCATTAATAAAGGTCATTGAGCCTATAATTCATTATCCTAGAGAAGCTAAATAAAAAGGTGAACCCAAAGAAAAATATATATTTATCCTCCTGGATATTGGAAGTTGACAAGATCGTCGGGTAAAAGTTGGGAGCAGGGGGTTTGGGGTGGATTGGGGGAAGGGGAGATGAGGAGAGAGAAGGGAGAAGGGGAGGGTTGGGGAGAGATTGGGGGAATGGGATAATTGAGATGGAGGAAAAGTGAATATGGGAGCAGGCAAGAAGTTATCCTAACCGAGGGAACCATTTTAGGGTTGGATAAAATCTTGGCTCTAGAGGGGTTCCCAGGTGTCCAAGGGGATTTCCCAACTAGTTCCGTGGACAAATAGGTAAGGTTTATATGTGAAAAAAAAGAGAAAGTTAAGTTAGCATAGTGCTCAGAAATATGTACAAACATAATATAGTATAAGAAATTTTATAATAATTAATTTAAAATTTGATAGACTTTATTTAATAAAATTATATTGACACATTTACATTATTATTTAAACAATATTTTCTTTCAGAGACTATTTCACTATTATTTCATCTATATACGTAATAAATTTTGATTTCTCTGGGGAAGTAATAAAACAAACATTCTTAAGTTCCTGCTTTAAGTTGCAAAATTTGAGTTACTTTGAGTCTTTTAAAAAATGCATATGTCTGAGATTCAAAAGTGTAGCATGCTGACTGTGGTGTAGACTTTAATTAAAAATTCCCAGCAGATAATTTGAACATCTCCACTACTCTCATCAATGGATGCCTGGGCTATAGTCGGTATATTGTCAGTTTCATAGGAGTAACCACAGTTTTGTGTCTATTTACATCAAATCTCATTGAATATATAGTCACTTGAATAGTCTTTATTTGTTATTGATTAATCAACCAGGAAAAAACTCTAATATACTAAAAAAAACAAAAGAGAAAAAAAAAACAACTGAATGGTTGAACACATTCCCAAAGTCTCATATAAAAACAGTGATTTTCTTCTTTTGTAAATCTGAAATTCTGTAGACACTGTAATTTTACAAGTGGCTGGTCCAATAGGTGGACACTAAACTCTGTTATATTGCCTTCAGCATTTCTCTGCTAGGATAGCACTATGTAGAATCAATCACACATACACATTTCACTTTTTTTCTCATTTTTCTTATCTCTCTCTTTTTTAAAATTTTGTTTGTTTAACAAAGTATCAGGCTTGCCTCAAGCTTCCTGTTCCCCCCCCCCAGCTTCTTGAGTGCTAATTTACAGTCATGTATTACCAAACTCATAAATACACCACTGCAAAAAAAAAAGTGTTTTGTTCTTTGGCAGGAAGATACAGTTGACAGAATATTTTCAGGTACAATAGGATGGGTGTCACATCCCTTATCATGGTTAGGAAAGAAGAAAGGTCATAAAAATGATCCAATAACCAACTGAACAAGTGAGGAATTTGGAAACAGAAATCAAAACATACACACCCACAAAGACACACAAATACATGCACAAATACACACATAGAAACTCAAGCACACAGACATTTATACAAGCCCATAAATGCATGCACAATAAATGCCCATACATAAACACACACACAAACATGCATATACAAATCATACTAATTATGACTGATTTTTTTTTCCACAGCGAAAAGAGATTTTGAATCACTAAGGCATGTCTCAGCAGTGCTAGAGTACATAGGTAGCATGCTGAAGTCCTTAGGTTCTGCCATCATCACACCAAGGGCAACAAGTAAAATTACTGCCTCCTTGTGACCCCATAAGCACATTTGCCTATGTACCTGTGTCATTGTCTCATGAACTGTTTATAAACTATTCCCAAATAGCTCTAAGCAGAAGGTCCTATAAGCTGGACACTAACTCCTACTCAAAATAAGGTTTTTTACAATTTCCACTTTTCTATTTTGGTAAGCTTTTGACAAACACTGGGTAATTTTTTTTATCTTTGTAATGAATTAGGTTAGTGAAGGATTGAAGAAAATAAAATTCATGTGTCCAATTATATTTATTACTTCATACACATTTACTGCTCATTTATTTTTATTCATTTTAACAATCAGTGTGTGTGTGTGTGTGTTGTGTGTGTGTGTGTGTGTGTGTGTAGGAACACAAGTGTTCAGGTGCTTAGGGAGACCAGAGTACACTGTTAGAACCCCTCAAGCTGGAGTTACATATGGATGTGGGCTTCCCAGTATAGGTGCTGTAACTGAATGAATTAAGTCCTCCGAACAGAGTGCTACAGCCTCCTCTTTTTCTTATTTTTATTACCTATATTAGATTTCAACTATTTATTAAAGTATCCCAAATAGACTGCTTCTTCAAGCACATTTGTTGCCTGTGTCTTGACAAAAGAGCAAATGGTTTTCATATCCACGACCCAGAGTCAGTATTCAGTCAGCAGCAGGTTTGGGCCGGCAGCATTTCTATTTTCCTGGGATAGTTTATTTTCCTACGGTTCAGAAGAAACCACAAACTTTTCCCCTTCCTCCTCTCCTACTTTATGTTTTCCTAATCTTAGTCTCTTTATTTTGGTGTATCAAGGGTTTATACTAACCTCCCTTCACAAATTATATTTGTTTCTCTTGCAATTCTGTCTGGTTTTAGTGTTATCTGTTCTCCCATACTTACTGTTATGGATTGGATGAGAAAAATTCCCCACGGGTATATGTGCATAAGCACTTGGTTTCCAACGGCGATGCATTTTGGAAGGGTTTTGGACCATTCCAAGGTGAGCCAGCTGCAAGATCATTAATATGTAAATGAGCAGCAGCTTCAAGACCCCGCCACCATGGAACCACCTGCTTCCATTAGTTACTTGACCAACTGAACTCATTCAAGCCTATATTAAATTCTCCATCTCTTCTCCAAGAAGTTGTTCCCTGTTAAGTAACAGTTACCACAAATATATGGACTACAATATGAGATAATGTAAATCTCAACTTACTTGTTTCTATACTCGTTTATTTCATTTATAATTCAAACTCCTATACTTCAACTTAGCCTGTCCACTTAGTAGGGCTGTTTAATTAAAAATGGTATGTTTCTTGCCTTTTTCCCTTCCTTTCTTCTTTCCTCCCTCTTTCCTTCCCCCTCTCCCACTCTCTTTTTATTTCCTGTTTTAGTAGTCTCTTTTCTTACTTCTTTCCTTTCTTCCTTCCTCTCTTCCCGCTTTTGCCTTGGTAGTACAACTCTCTCTCTCTTTCTCTCTCCTACACTTTTAGCCAAGATTCTGGCAGTAATATTTGATTTTTCTATTTCATAGCATCTGTCTTTTTCATTATATGCCCTATTGCTTTTTAAATGAATCAAGTTCACAATCCCAGTATTTCCCAAATTTCTGCTATGCACTCCTCTCATCCAAATAATTATTATTTACTGTGTAATTATAATAGTCTATCAAACAAATTGTTTTGAATTTTGCCGCTTTTCCAAACATCAATGTTGTGAGCTTATAAAATCCTCTCTTTGGGCCTCTGCTTTCTACATATTTTTTGTTTGCTTTCCAACCTGGATCTCAAAACAAACCCTCACCATGATGGACATCCTCTGTCATCATTTCCTTTCACTCATTTCACCACAGACGCACACTCCTTCTTGCGATTCACTCATTTCACCACAGACGCACACTCCTTNACTCCTTCTTGTGATTCACTCATTTCACCACAGACGCACACTCCTTGCGATTCACTCATTTCACCACAGACGCACACTCCTTCTTGCGATTCACTCATTTCACCACAGACGCACACTCCTTCTTGTGATTCACTCATTTCACCACAGACGCACACTCCTTCTTGCGATTACTTAAACAACACAGTCCCTTGCAATTTCATGGCTTTCATAATGCTGTTGTCTTTAACCAAAAATCTCTCCCAATACTGAGTTTATTCATGTCTTCTGAACTATAGTGAGTATCTAATTCAATGCTACTTTTTGATCATACCTGTCTCACCTATTCTCTTTAATAAAACAAAAGTCAGTGATTGTTCCTTCCACAAGTAGAAATGACTTGGCAAGAAATAAAATAAAATAAGTAAAAGTTCACTTCTAAAACTGAGATTTTTTTGTGACATTATCACCATTTTGATGCAGAGATTTTCAAAAAGTTTATTATACATAAGGTCTTAGTTAAAAAATTTGTTCCAAAGATTCTTGCACATTAGTTTGTATCCTCCTGAGAGATTAATTTAAAACACATTATTTTTTATAAAGTTGTCCTTCAGGCCCTGGTGAAATTTTCTGTCTCCACTCTATGTCCTTTTCTTCAAAATGAATGTCACCATTATTTACAGTGTACTAGCTCTCTAAGCTTGGAATTAAAACAGCTTGTCCTTCCTGAGTGCATTGTTCTACCTCCCCCAAGTGGGAAAAGCATAGTGTTTCCTTATTTGCAATTCATGTAAGAGTTTGTCAAACTCTGAGCCTTTGTCCTATGGTAAACTGGACCTATGTTTTACAGGTTATGTGGTCTGAGTGTCCTACAGTCATCTTTTTATACCGCCTTGAACATTTAGTGCATTCTTCTAGTGGAATGTTAAGAACAGGACAGGGGTCAGGTTGGTTTGCTTGCAAATTTTATTCTATTTGTTCTTTGTATCTGGATCCTTTTATTACAATTAATAAGAATATTAACTCACTAATAAAAGCTAACATTTCTATGGATAATGTTTATATTTTACTCATCTTCCATAGAAGGACTCTAAGTCCATGAAGATCATAGGGCTTCAACAAACATCCGTTCTTGGAGAATAGGATCAAACATAGATCTAGTATAAAGTTTGCCTCAACTATTCTGCATAGTGAAATTGGAATCACCATACATACAAGACTGTCTCAAACAACAAAAGTCAGGTTGCTTCTTAAATGACAATAGAGAGGGGAATGGTTTAAAAGTACTAAATAGATGAAATTTCACTATATGCTAGCAAATAATTCCCCCAAGTTGAAAAAAAATCAAAAGCAAAACCCATAACTCAACTGGTGGCTGTCTTATGATATAGGCTTTTATTGTGGAAGAAGGTCAAAGTCAGAGCAAGAACAGAGTTAGAAATTACAACCCAATTTCATTGTAACTAAGAGCATGATAGTCAGTCCTCTGCTTCTGAGGTGGGACTTTGTCACTGGTATTAGTTTAGAAAAAACTCAACAAAGGTCCATATATTTTTAAAACACATTTTAAAGACTAATATAATAACTTTCCTATATGCTGATGATAAGTTATAATTATTTACTGAATAATTTTATAAATGAATTGCTTATTTGTTTTTGGCTTGTTTATTTTTACTTTTAAAGATAATGACTCACGCTGCAACCTAGGGTGGCCTGGAATTAATATGTACCCTACACTGTTTCTGATATTTTGATCCTCATACTTCAGTCTTGAAAGTACTGAGATAAAGATGTACACACCCACACACAGCTGTTATTTTATCACATTTAATAGACAAGGAATGCAAGAAAGTTTAAAACAAGATATATTAATACTTAGCAAAAAAGATAAAAAATGAAAAAATGAAGGAAGAAAGGAAGGAAGGGAAGAAGGAAAAGAATTGTGGTGTGAGGACCTAGGATATGAAATGATAATAGCTAAGATAGAAAGGAATGTTCTATACTGGCAGTCTTCTATGATCTTCATGCATATTGTCTCATTTTACGCCCACAACACTCCTTGGAAGTCTGGCTGACTTTGATGTGTGTGCTCGCTGACCCCCCTGATTGCTTAAGATGCACACTGGGACCCACCAGTTGAATGGAAATAACTAGTTCTCAGAAGTTGTTTTCTGAATACTTGTGTAAGTCCTCACCCCACTCTTGAAGAAATAAATTTAATATAACTAACTAG
This sequence comes from Bramus lutescens, assembly GCA_001685075.1. Taxonomy (NCBI): domain Eukaryota; kingdom Metazoa; phylum Chordata; class Mammalia; order Rodentia; family Cricetidae; genus Bramus; species Bramus lutescens. The sequence goes on along the minus strand of LOEQ01007701.1, from coordinate 34,146 downwards.
AAGTTAGGTGATATTATATCTAGCTAACAAGAGGGAGCATGGCACATGTAAGTTAAATGTCTTCTCAGGTTTGCCCAGGAAAGAGGTAGGTAGTGGGAAAGGGGAGTCCAGATGGATTGATACCAACAGTAGGCCCTGAGTTGCTCACCTCACTAAACACCATAGTGTCACTAAGAATTACACCTGTGATAAATGCTCTCCTGAGAAACTAGAAGGATAGGAAAGAAGGCTAAATAGCATCATTCCTTTCTCTTAAAAACTGTGCTGTGTTCATCATCCAGTGTCAGGAACATCGCCGCTGAAGGCTTGTGCCACTGGTCTCGCTTCAGCACTTTTCTCCTTGAGTTCCTTCCAGTTTGGCAGGTAGACAAGGTCATCAGGTACACAACCACTTGACTATTTCAAGCCAGGTAGTCGGTGACGTCTATGGATTTTTAATTATACACATGTGCCCCTTTCATCATTCATAATGCTGAGCACTCAACTCAAAAGCACATTCTTTCCTCTGAGTGGCTGTTTAGAGCATAAAGCATCTGTATTATGTGTTAATCAGCACATTGATCATGTGGAAGGGTATATCTGCACAGGAGGTGATGAGCTTCACTTACTCTATTATAATAAATTTATAGTCCTGAAGAATCCACAAAAGGCTTGGAAAATGTTGGCAATTGTAATCTTTTGAAAAAATATATATGTATATATAGATTCAGGACAAAGAACTGCTGACTATCAGAGATTATAATGAAGCAAGCAGAATGACATAAAGTTACAGTGAAATAACTTTTAATAATTTGATCAAGAAGTCAGGTAAAAGGGAAAATGAGAACCTTGTTACTGGCAAATGAGGGCTTCTTGCCAAGACACAGAGGTTTGTTACCTTTAGAGAAAGGGATGAGCAGAGATTATTTTCTTATTTGATGCTCAGAGAGACCACAACAAATAAACAAAAATTGGGGCAGCTTGTGGTCATTTGTTTCGTTCTTTTATGTGTGTCCTGACCTTTGATCTGTGCATTTGTACACGTACAACCATCACCTACCTATGCACATACATTTTATGTAAAAACTCATTCAGTGGTTTCATCATAGTCAGCATGAGCTTTATTAAAAAGCTTGATCATTAATTGAAGCTCAAAGTCCATATGAATTTCATGGGTAATAGTGAGCATTGTCTGGTGCTCAAATTGTATTGCAGGGATGTCTGTCAATTAAAATGAGGTTAATTCAACTCTGAAAGCAATAACACATGTGAAAATAACAAGACTGCAGAAGGCTTCCTTTAGACTATTTTAGATCAGACACTTTCTTTGGGAATTAGTACAAATGAGATGGTTTGAAATTGGCTTAGTTATTACATCTTCTTTTGTATCTAACATATATGACCTTGATTCTGAAACTTTAATTGGTAGACACTAAGGAATTTTTTTGTTGTTACTGTTATTTGTTTTGAACTTGAAAGGAATAAATAAAATAAAATTGAGGACTCTTGCTTGCTGAATGTAGGGTATACCACTGAGCTTTATCTCACCCCCAGAAAATTGCTTTGAGGATTATCTATGAAGTATAGATGGAAGTTTCTGTGCCACCCAGTCCTATAGCTGTTCAATACCCCCCCAAAGAATACACAGAATCTTATATTAATTTTACAATCTTCAACCTGTTAGCTCAGGCTTATTGTTAATGCTCTTACAACTTAAAAAATAATTTTATCTATGTTTAGCCACTTGACTTGGTAAGGCAGTCTCTTCTTGCTTCTTCCACATATTGCTGTCGACTCTGCCTTTATTCTTCTTAGAATTCTCTTAGTCTGATCACCCTGTCTATAATTTCTGCCTGACTACTGGCCAATCTGTGCTTCAATAAACTAAAACAAGTGACAATGCTTTACAGTGTATGAGAGCATTATTCCACAGCAATGAGAAAAATGTTGAGCATGTGTGATATACTAAAAAAAGAAAAAACTGTAATACTAAAAAGATATAGGTGGAATACATTCAAAGACTGTGAAATATACAATGCATTATTAGATAAAATTCTATAGAGCCTAGATTCACAAATATGTGTTTGTTTGTGAAAGTTTATAAAATGACACCTTCTAATGAACTTTATGAATTGATTAAGATTCACCATCAAGGAATTTAGGTAGTTTCTAGAATCTCTGTTTACTTTTAAGTTAGTACATTATTGTATATAGAAAAAAATTTTATAACACTGTTCAGGTACTGTCTCAACTAATATCATAATCTTGCAGATAGCATAAGTGGTTTCTAAGATTTACTTTTATCTAAAGGAAGGGATACAGTGACTACACTAGTTCAAAAAAACTGTGATTATAATTTCATTTTCCGATGCTAAGATACTTCTTGAGGCAACAAACATTTTACTATAGCATATAATTTATTGATGCCTCATTTGATATGGGGTTATTTTCTGTGTACAAGATACTTCTTATTTTTAATATGTATTTATTTATTTCATTTAATGAGGTAAGTCATTCCTGCTGCATGCATGTGAAAAACAGAGGACACCTTGTTGAGTCAGATCTCTCCTTCTAACATACTGACATCAAGAATTGAACTTTAGTCTTCAGGTATAGATATAAATTCCTCAACCAGTTACAGCATACAGATAGCCCTTATGTGTTCTTTGCCTATTTCTCCTTGAGAGAGAGAGGTAATCACTACCTTCTTAATCTCCCATTTCTGAGTGGAGAAAGGTGTTCAGTCACGAGGTGGAGAGACTGTGTCAAATATTGCTGGCAGAAAGACAACAGAAACATCAAAGGACCACAATCAGAATACAGACAATGCGAGTGGGGAGATGTCTCAGTGAGTAAGTACACTAAATAATCTTGCAAAAACCAAGGAGTTGTGGGATTTCAGTCCATTTAGCGAATGACGTTTGGGGCAGCAAGGCCTAGGGTGTGGTCTTGCCTGCCTATGTGACAATTTATAAGCTGAGGGAAAGGATGACTTGCTCTCTTGCTCCCATGCCCTCTCGGGTGGTTGAAGCAGAGCAACCTGCTTGCTGTTCGTGCTCTTCACCCCTAGGCCAAATGACTCGACTAAGGCAGCTGGATCAGCAGTAGCTTCTAACGCTTTCTGTATCAGTGAGTATTTACCCGTATTTTATACCTAAATACATTTTTGAGAAATGTTAGCAGACTCTCGTGGATTCACGCTATGCCACAGTTTGATACCTACACACCAAACAGCCTACATTCACCTTTAAAATAAGTTCCAGGTTATCTGACACCTTTTTCTTGTCTCTCTGTATACTGCACACACACACACACACACACACAAACTTGGAGTAGATTTAGTTCTTTGTTTTATACCCTACTTACTGTGGTGTGTAAGAAAAACAGAAGACACAAGACATCTTCCTTACTCATATGTTGTATTTCTTCAGTGAGGAACTAAACATCTGAAAATGACTGCTCAGCATTCTTTTCCCAGGTATCCTCTAATGTGATCTCAAAGTTCTAATTTAGTGAGAGTTGTAGAAAATTAAAAATTTGTAGGTTTTTTTTGATACAGGGGTGTTTCTCTGTAGCTTTGGAGCCTATGCTGGAACTACCTCTTTTAGGCCATGCTGGCCTTGAACTCGCAGATTTCTGGGATTAAAGTTGTGCATCACCACTGCCTGGCAAAACTACAAAATTTGAATTTTGATGTGTGTGTGTGTGTGTAGGTGTAGGTGTGTGTTTGTGTGCAGGTAGATAGGTAGATATTCATGCATATGAGAGTTTGTATGGCCTTATGGAGGCCAGAGGACATCCTCAGGTGGTTAGCTCAGGCACTGTTCTCTTTTTGGGACAGGATCTTCCAATGGCCTGGAGCTCACAGAGCAGACTGGGCTGTTAGAGGAAGTTAGTTATAGGTCCATTATACACGTACGGCTATTGGATTAAATTCACCTGGTTAACAGCAACATTGGAAACGCATGTGTGGTGTCACTTCCAGAATCCAGGCTTCCTTTAGCTTATGATTGTTTATCACTTTGGTAGTAGTAAACTCTAATCTAATCTCTTAGTCTCATATCTGCACTGGCATTAGGCCTGATGCTATAAGGCAAGGAGGAGAACACACCCCCTCTTAAGGAAATATACTGAAAATTATTCTCACAGGGTCTCTACTCTCTTTTGGTAGAACTTGATGACACAATCATACCGAGGTTTAAGGAACCTGGGAAAAGTGGCCCTCTGAATGATATGTGCCTCCACATGAAATCTTGGATTTCTTCCTGTTGCGGAAAGAAATAAGACATTGTACAAGTTTACAACTGGAGGTATCTCATAACCACATGCTCTGGTGGTTAAATTGTTTACTTTCTCTAAAGCATACATGATGTTCTATCCTGTTTTAGTATCCTTTAGAAAATATAGGATGAAGGCTGGGGAGATAGCTCAGTGAACGAAAATACTTGCTGGAGTTAGTATGAGGATATGAGTAGAAATCCCCAACACCCATAGAGAAATCCTAGGTATGACTGTGCATATGTATATTCCTGTAATCCGAGTGTAATTCAGGTAGCATAAGGCAAAGACAGTGGGATTGCTGGAGTATGCTAACAACCAACCCAGCTCTAGGTTCATTGAGAAAGCTTGTCTAAAGGAGTAAGTTGGAGAGTGACAGAGCAGAGTTCCTGATATCCCCTATGTATTGGTGCATCTATATATGTGCATAAACCATAAACAAATATAAAACACACAGAGATACACACACAAAGAAAGTGTGATAGGGAAGGCTTCCAGACAGCTGTAGATAGGCAGTTGTCTCTGTTTGAGGATATATTTTCTTTTAATAGTATTTCTTGTTAGAATTTCTTTTATTTTAGGATTGGTACCTGTATATGAAAATTCCATCCTTTCTCTCCTAGATGCCTTAGGCATTTTGCTAATGAGGAGGCATCCTTGGATAGATATAAGTACAGCAATTGATTCTCTGCATGCAAAATTCAGCTGAACTACCATAAAAATATAGTACTGGACTGGGTCTCTTCTCAGCTTAACCACAGCTTAATGAACCTCAGCAACATTTGCTTCCTGTTCAGTAATGAACAGTCCTCTGCTTTATACAGAAATGACTGAATACAGGTAGTTATTTAGGAAGAACAAGATGGTATCTGTCTGAATAGAAACAAAGTAGTTTCCCTCTGAGCACTTGCCAAATACAGTAGGAACACACACTGCATCTCTGGTCAGGACAGACTTCAGTGTTTTCTCCCTAAACTCATACAGATAACACATGCATCTTGCAAGGGCAAACAAGTTCACAAGTCAGCATTCTAACAGTTTAGCAGTGGTCGGTACTAAAGATTGCATAATCTTACTTTGGTTACTAGAACCCAAGTTAAGCAGCTCACTGCTGTCTGTACCTCCAATTACAGCTGACCAGAGGTCAGCATTGGCCTCATTGGCACCTGCACTTACAGGTATGTACCCATATGCAGACAAACACAAGCACACTTATAATTTCAACATTTTATTAATTATTTTAAAAATGCTTTTAATTCATTTGCAAAAGACTGGGCTTTGATATGACATCCCACTTACACCATGCTCTTGGGTCATAGTCACATCCCCAGTAGCATTTATTAAGCCTTATCTTAGAAACTTCTTTTTCGAAGTAGGTGGTGATTAAACTCATCTGGCGATAGTGCAGAGAACTAGAGATTGCAGAATGTCCAACCCTAAACTAGACATCTATATCATACCAACTCCACCAAAGGCTCAGACACTACTGATAAGATGGTGCAAAGGACCTAAGATCCAGAGGAAACTGATGACTACAGCAGTGTTTTCTAACATAGTGTGGCAGTTACACGTATGAATACACAACAATTGAGACAGTGTGCAAGGATCTGTGCAAGCTCAAGTCAGATAAATTCCCAACACAGTGTGCAGACATGGACATAGCTGCTAGGAAGGAGTCAGTTTCGTCTAAAGGCCATACATCTGTTGGAAACAGACAACACAGATGGGCTTGATGGTTTAAAAACAAAAATAAAAAGAAAAAACACAGTCAGTTGGTTAGGAAAGAAGGATACATCTAAGATGAGTAAGGGCAGGGGATGAATATAAACAAATAGGTTCTACAAAAGTCTGGAAGAATTAATAAAGACTAGGAAAATTCAATTTTTATTCTTATTTATTCTTTTATTTTTACTTTTTTTTCTCCCTTTCTTTTACCCAGCAGGTCTTTGTATATATTTTAGGGTTTCTAGTTTTGTGCTTTTGTAGGATTCCTGAGTATGTGAATTAGAGATCTGCAACTGTATCTGTTTCTTGTGCCTTACTTGTGCTTTTTTTCCTTCTGTTTATTTTTTTTCTGATCTCCATGTATTTGTTTTGGGTTTATTATATTATACTGTATGTATAATATCGTTATATTATATCTCTTAGAAGCCTATGCATTTTATAATGAGAGAAGGAAAGGGGGTCGATCCATTTGAGAGAGGGCATGGGAGAAATTTAGAGGAATACAAAGAGAAGAAATCATAATCTGCATATACTCTTTAAGAAAAAAATATTTTCAATAAAAGAAAAAAGAAATTGGACTTATGACATAATAAACTAATTTTTACTACTTCTTTCTTTATTGTTTTATTGAGCTATAAATTTTTCTCCATCCACTCTTCCCTTAAATTAATCACAAGTATCCTAAACAAAGATATTAATAAGTCACTTTTCTAAAATTATTTCAAATAGCAAATTTTCCCTTTTCACATTACAGTTTCACTCATATTCAAGAAAAAATTATATTATTCTGAGTGTTATGGATCCAACACACACACACACACACACACACACACACACACACACACTCCAAATTGAAACATAGTCAGAGAAAATTAAAAATGTATTGAATTTTGAACTGTTTTTTAATCTATCATTCCTTATGGATTTAAAACTGGATAATACGGGGAACTCTAATAAATAATTTTGACCCCAGGGTAATATTTAGTGGCTGAAAAGCTAATTCCTTTTATGAATCATTTAAGCATTAAAGTATGAAATTTCTATTGCATTTTCATAGCCTAAAGATTAAGAATTAATTCTCATAATCAAGCACATTGAAATTTCAAATTGGAAGTCATATTTTAAAGTCATGGTCTCTACTCTAAAATCTCCAGTCTCCTGGGGAGACATCATCGTTGGCAGCAAGAGGTTCCAGAATCCATGGATAAATTGGACAGTATCAGGGTGTTAAAATATAGGCCTAATTTACAAGTGAATTGCTAAATGATACATTGACAATTCACACATACTTGAATATTTCTGAAATTAGGTTGGGGAGATGTCTCAGGAGTAAAGTGATCTGGTATACAAAATGAGGAACTGAGTTAAATTCCCCAGTTGCTACAAAAAGTCTGGTAAAGTGCTATGAATTCATAATACAAGTACTGGGAAATGATGGAGAGAGACAGGCCCAATGGGCTCACTGCCAAGACAGTAGAATTTAAAATGCACAGTCCTGGTTCAGTGAGACCTTTTCACAAACAATATGATGATGAAGAATAAAGATACTGGACAATGACCTCTGGCCTTTAACTGCACAGTCAGTTGAGCACATATATGCATACATATCTGTGCAAAAGCAAACATATACTCCCAGTAAAAAAACTTCCAAATAAATACTTTTAAATTTCTGTTTTTTCCAAGGTTTATTATTTTAATAAAATGCATAATATAAATTTATTATCTTAATGATTTAAAAGTGTATAGTTCAGCAAAACAATGCAATAAATCAGAAAAAGTATGCTCACCAAACAATATTTCTCTTTTTCTCCTTCTGAAATATTTTTTAACTTACTTATTTGTTACTTTTTAAAAACAGAAAGAAAAAATAATCTTAAAAGAATATATGTCAACGAATGAATTAGAAGTTCACAACTGTTTGTAGACATGGAAAAGAAGGGGACACAAAAGGATGACTTTTATTTAGCCATACAAATAAGTGTAAAACTCATTTTTTATTATCAATTTTTTATTGTTATCTTTGAGATTGAATCCAAAGTCTCTGGTCTATATTTTTGTTTGTGAGACTAGATTTAAAGATTGAGCCATCTCTTCAGGCCTGAGAGCCTGTAGGAGCTCACAGACTCTGGATAGACAGCTAGGAAATCATCATGGGACCAACATAGGCCCTCTGTATCTAGGGGAAAGTTGTGCAGCTTAGTATTTTGTGGGGCCTCCAGCAGTGGGACCAGGAACAGGTTCTGATTTATTATCTGGAATTTTGGAACCTATTCCCTATGGTGAGATGCCTTGATGCAGGGGGAATGAAGCTTGGTCCTGCCTCCACTTGATTTGCCATACTTTGTTGATTCCCATGGTGGCCTTATGCTATTTGAACGGAGACAGAGGAAGAATGCATGGGGATAGTAGAAGGCAGCTGGGGTGAGGGAACAGGAGGAGAAGACAGAGGGAAAACTGCGGTTGGGATGTAAAATAAATTTTAAAAAATGATAAATAAAAGACAGGAAAACAACAACAAAAGAAAGCAAAATTTATAATTTAAGACACTAAACAACATAAAATTATAGATTATATATTTCACAAAAGTGTGCTTGAAAAACATGTTATAATCTATTGACAACTTAAAACACAAATTCAAATATATAACAAAGCAGATTTAATGTAAAATGTATGTTTATAACCCATTAAGAATACACACACACAACACACACACACACACACACATGTCCCATCTATATAACTCATTAAGGATAATCAGGATCATTTGTGTAAGCACTGGAACCCTCCATTGGAGCTTGATGGCTTACTAAGTGGTACATAGCTTGATAGCATCAAATGTTACCAGTTATTTAATGGATACCTTATTAAATTCAAATGTTAACTAATATTAATCATATAAAAATCAAATAATACAGTTTTTTGTCAAGTTGACTATATTATAAAATATCTTTACCTTTTCAACATGAATCTCTATGGAAGATAGTTAAGTCTAATAAAAGACTTAAGATGACCATATGTAAATTTCAAAATCCCTCTATTGTAGTGTGTTATTTAATGCTCCTAAAGAGATAAGCCAAAGATAAGAGTACTGCAGAACAGGGACCAAGAAGAATGTAAGATCTGGGGTATGGGGAGGGGTGCTGTGAAATCTGACTTGTGAAGAGGACCCAGGTATTGCTCTCATTATCTCACAGAAGCTTTGCTTACCTGCACAAAATCCAGGCCACCTAGTAGGGAGGGTAAATGTTTTCCTAGAACCCAAGCCTAGCTGAAGCTATATTGGTAATTGATGACTTTTACGTTTTTTTTATTAATTAGTTGATCCTCCTCCATTAGATAACCACACACTTTTGCAAATGTGGAAAGCACTGTATAGGCTCAGTGGATTATAAAAGTAAGAACAAAGAACACAGAGTTAGTAGATGTGTAGGGAAAATTCCTAGAGTATTTGGAGAAAGGGGATGGGAAATTAATGTGATCAAGACCCAATGCGCATATGAAATTTCAAAGAATAGTTTATGAAATAATGACTTGTGACTCAGAAGTAGAAAAAATTAATAAAACAAGAAAGTCTGAAAATGAATCAATCCAAGGTTACTAAAAAGACTGCATTAAAATGGAGGTAGTCCAATACTACTCGGATGAGAACATTATAAGCAAGAATTGCTTCAAATATGGGTGTCAAAACAGTTATTTTTACCAAGCTGTGTTTTGATTCTGTGACGGTCTTGGCTTTTACTCCGCTGAGACTATTTTTTGACTTCTAATAACCATCACTAAAAGGATAAATTTAGACTACATATAGATATTTGTGGTAATGGTCTTATTGCAAGCAACAGAAAACCAGGACACTGGGGTTTTATTCAGACATAATGGCCCCAAAGGAACAATAGTAAATTAAATCAAATAAAGTAAATATGATTTATTTAAGTGAAAAAATATTTAGTCAGTATTCTCAGGTGTGATTGAAAATATTATCATTATAAAAATATTAGTTTGAAATAAAAGGCAATATGAACTGAATTGTAAAAACAGAAGCATCTCATCTATGTTTCAAGGAAGCTAGACCAGAGTACATGTCAGACAGATATGCAAATTGACTACTTACCTTAAATTTGAACAAAATGACAAATGGAAATTGAACAATTATATATCATCTAGAAGGAATAGAAAAACTATCTTAATTGTGATCAAATGAGAAACTGAAGAAAGAAAGTTCGATAAAACACAGACAATATGGAATGCAAATGGAATACCTTGAATATGATTCTTGACCCATATGATTATCTTTTCCAGGGAGAAAGGATCTGTGGGAACAAGTTAAAGAAAAACAAGAATTCTGGGCAGTGGTTTAGCATGCTTATATTCCCAGAACCCAAAGAGGCAGAGGCAGGCGTATCTCTGTGAGTTTGAGTCCATCCTGGTTTACCGAGTGAGTTCCAGGACAGCCAGAGATACACTGAGAAACCCTGTCTTGAAAAACCTAAAAGAGAGAAAGAAATGAAAAGAAAAAGATGAAAGAATATGAAATAGCTCTAAAACCGTATAAAATCTAGATGTTAGATTGATAACAATGACATTGGGTTTTGTGCTAAAACAAAAAAGTTTCAATTGAAGATATCATGACTTATTTCCATCCTGTATCTGGAAATAACAAAGAAATAAAATGGTCATTTAAAATCTCTCTAGTCCGTAAATAGCCCATGCAACTTCTGCCAAAATCTCTGTAGTTACCACATACTATGAGGTAAACTAATATCTCAGGATACTCAGTCTTGATCATGAAATGATTTAAGAATGGATTCAGGACAATGCTCAGATGCAGTATTAGTAGAGTTTAATAGAAAGTTTTAGGAAAGGCATGCATTTATTTACATGTCAGCAGCTGCCAGAAGAGGAAGAGGAAGAGGAAGAAGAAGAGAGAAATTCACACTTTTCCAAGTTAATCATGAGGTTCCACAAGTAAGCATGTGACAAACACGAAAGTAGCTTCTGAAAGAGTAAAGTATCTCAAAGTACCAAATAAAAATACATAGGTCCTCGGCAGCATCTTAAAGACAGAGACAGACATGAAAAAAAATGAAAAGTTATGTGTTTTTGAATGCAGACCTAGACTCTTTAAGAACTGCTACTGGATAGGCTTTCTGTACAGGAAAAGTTATAATTATTTATTAAATATATAATTATCATTATCATTCTATCTCTTTTAGCATGGCTGAAGGATGATCAGCCTTCCTGAAGGGTTGTACATTGGCTAGGTAATAGACAGATCAAACTGGATTATCTCTTAAGTTTGGGGTAGCAAGCAATGTTAGATCTCCACCTAGAGGAGAGAGTCTTTCCTCTTGAGAAACAGCTTTCTTTAAAGGACTTCAACATAAGCCAGGTTTTCAATATTACTGTAACATAACATTGAAGCACATCACCACATTTATTGTAAAGCAGTCAGGAAAAGTCTGCACGGGGTGATACTGGGAAAGCCTGCATCTTCTATTATGTGTAGTTTTCTCCAAATAAAACTTACTCCAAACCCTTATGCTGACAAGACTCTTGAAACATTGGTCTCTAATTCCTCTAGTTCTTATACATCCCCAGGCCTTTTCTCAGCTGGAAATGACATCTTAGCCGCCATAATTTGCTCATGTAAACCCTCAGTAGGCCAGACAATGAGATCAATGTTCAAAAGCATACTTTGAGAAAGGATTCCCATTGTAAGGAGACTCAAAACTAAATCTAGAACCAGCACACAAAATGTGATAAATACTAGGAAGTTGTTTATATAGAGCAAACATGCCCTACTAAACCCATCTTAAAGAAGTCTTGATGTGTTTAAAGGTACAGCCAAAAACGGAAAATTATTTGAAAAATCAATAGACAAATAAACAAGTATTTAAATAATACAAATATTTTAAGTAGATCAATTTCAATTTTACAGATCAATGGTAAGTACATTTACTAATTTTGAAACTAAGACTTCCAGAATAAATCATCTTGTCTCCAAAACTTTTCACTGTTGAAAAAAATGATTGGGAAGAAAGGGGGAAATCATATTATTCCTTCTTTAGGCCTTTTGTCAAGTTTTTTTTTTAAGAAATGCTCACAAGTCCTTGGTTTTAACTTCCATGCCATATATTAACATCATGTGCTATCACACTCCCATATTTCTCCTAAGTCTAACTAGATTCATCCACTCTCACTCATTGTCTGTATTCAGTTCTTTGTACCTTACGTTTTACTCTTGCTCTACCATCCTCTCATCTTTCAACACATATGCTCCCTCAAATAGCACAAGAAAAAATATGTCTGGCTTCCCCATGAAGTCCCTGAATATACACCTCTTGGAAATTATACTTTTTTCTTTATAGAATTTACAAGAATTGAAATAAAATTATTTGGCATATAGATATACATTTTCATAAATTGGATTTCTATGAACTTTTTGACTATCATAAGGTTTTTAGTGTAGACATTCTTGAAGTATTTTCTGAATGAATATTTGAAATAACTCACCAATCTAAATCTGTCAAAAGAAATTTACTCTGACTTTAACAAAATTTTGACAGATTAATAAAGCAAAAATTAAATGATGGAAATATTTGATTATCATATTGAATACATAACATAGTGAATAAATATTTAATTTATATATATATGTATGAATATAAATTCTAGAGACTAGTAAGTAGTATATCAATATTCTTGATTAAAAGTGAAGGTCTCCTCTCTCTCTTTTTATATTTAATCATGGCTTCTGCCCTTACAATGTCATCAAATTTAATTGTCTAATAAATGTGATCATATTAAGACTATGACTTCAACATTTGACTGTTTTGGAGGAGATGGATGGAGGATACATATGTATCAGTTCAAACTATAAACTTTTAATATTGTTGAAAGTTTAAATTAATAATGCCCCAAATGCATAAAGATGAACTAGTGGACAATAAATGATGAAGACCGAGGTTTTGACTGGCTAGCTGTGATTTTAGCATAAATCAGGAACAGTAATTACTAACATTTCCCATGAAAGATGACAATAGGTAATCAAGTTTTCTTTTTTTCTTAAGTTTCTTAGGAACAGGGGCTTATGTGAAGATAAGTCTAGAGGCTTGAAGTCTGAGTTTAAACCTCCTGTAAAGTATCAAGAGAGACATAGCATGTAATACACAGCTTTACCAGTGAGTTAACAAATGGTATTGTGCCTAATGTTTCAGCCCAATTGGTTAATAAAGCAGCAATTAGTTCCTACATAATTAAAAGAGTGAGTGAAAATAGTCTATGGACTGAGAATATAGTTCAGTAAGTAAATTGATTCCCCCAGATCATGAGAACCTGTATTATTTTCAGCAGCATGTTAAAACCAAAACAGGGACTGAATAACTATAACCTGGGAAGATAGAGAGGAGAAGATTTCTGCCAGGCTAAGCAATCAGTTTGTAAGCTCAACGTCTAATTAGAAACCCTGTCTAAGAGGGCAATGTGCAGGAGGTATTGTGGAAGATACTCAGTGTCAACCACCTGCCTCTAGTTGCCCACATGTCTACTCTTACCTGCCTAAATGAGTGTACAAATGTGTCCAAGTGTGCATGCATGTATGCACTCAATGTGCATGTGCACAAACACACATGTTCTTCCTCACACTTTGTATGCTAACTTATAAATCATATCTCAAGCACTTAGAAATTAAGAATTCATAGGGATTGCTGTATACTTTGGAAAAAGTGAAGATATGTAGTGAGGATAATAGAAAGATGGTTAGGTACAACCAGTGCATATTCTGTGCATGTATGAAAATTCCACATTGAATCCCACTATTAATGCAAATAATGAAGCTTAAAAGGGGATAAAGGAAAGTTAAAAGTGAATATTGTGTACAATATATACATGTTCATACAAACAGAAGGACTCACACATATGTATTACAATATTCTTCTATTGCTTTGGAGGTTGAGTTTGTCATTTCCACCTATGAACAGTTGAATTATTTCTGCTTGGTAAGCTGTTATATGGTACATATTCAAAGCAGATAATAGCATTGCCTCATTTACTTATAGATATCCTCTTTTACTAGATTCTATACAGTACTTAATGATCTCTTAAATAAAAGATGAAATTTTAGTTATTCTTTCAATCATCTAAGATTTGCTGTGATAATAAAATGAATATTTAATCTATTGCATGTCTGTACCCTCCTACAGGATCAGAAAAACTTTAGTTTAAGAGTTTATGCTTCACTGTTACATTTCATAGAACAGTTAAACAACCACAATAAAAAAGCACAGAAAATGACTATGCAAAAATAATCATAATTGTCATGCCTATGGAAAGCAGATGAAGGACCAAGTGCATGTATATTACTGATATGATCACATTGCTTCAACCTCAAAGGAATGGTAAAACTATCACTATGTCAGACTCAGAAGAATGGCGAAGGCTCTTCATGGTACAAATACCAGTGTTGAGGAACATTTGTCTTTTAGATAAAAACAGTGTGTTCAGAATACAACCACTACGGCTTTCTCATCATCAAGGATCACTGTTTAATAAATAGCCTGAGGTAGGATGCTCTTGGTGGTTACCTTCAGAGTGCTTGGTCCAAATTATCGCTATTGTTAATGTGGTTCTTCACATTTCTTCAATCCCTGATGCCTCAGTTACTACAATCTGTACACCATACAGGTTGTGGTAAATGCTGTCATCTGCATATGAGAAGGCAGTTGTAATGACTCAATATCTCCCAGTTACAAAGATTGCAAGACACTTGATCATAAGATAAAGTGTATGTAATATTTGTAAAATAATGAACTTCTGGAAATAATGAAAATAGAACAAAATGTTTTTCTTTCAGGCTACTGCCATCTTTAACACTTACTACACAGAGTTTTAAAGATCTGAAATGAATATATACTATAAATGGGTAGATGTCTCTCTCTATGTCTGTTATGTATCTCTCACTCAAAGGGTACATATAAATACTCTGCAGGAACACCTAGATCACTGGCTATGGTATTAAGTGATAGATCACTTCCTGGTTCACCCAAGACTCTCTTACAGATTTTTGCCAACTTTACTATAAATATTTTCTTATCTAACACATAGACAAGCAACAGGCTTGTTCCTGTTATTTGTGGATCTAGAGATTACAAGTGATTTTTACATTAAGGAAATTGAAACTTGAGAGGGCAATGACTAATGGATATAGGTGTGAGTGTGTCTGTGTGTCTCACTATATTAATATGTGTGTGGAACATGCACTTTAGTGTGTAGGCACACATGTGGTAGTCAGAACAGGATGTCTGGTGCCTCCTTCCATCACTCTCAGCTCTATTGTAATGAGGCATAATCTTTTACTCAAGCCAGAAATTTTGTTTAGGGTACTTGGCCATTGATATTTCAAGATCAGCCATATTTTCCCCCAAATTTGAGGTTGCAACATGCACAACCATACTTGATGTTTTATGCAGATATTGAGAATTTGAACCTAAGTCATCATGTTTGAACAGCCCTTACTCTTATACAGTTAGCCAGCTGATCAACCCCAAATATTTCTTTGATGTGGAAATTTTGCAGAGTTCAAAATTTTCATAAGCAGATTTCTTAAAAGAAAATCCTACTCATGGATGATATGCTATTGACTACTTCAGCATAGCTAGAGCAGTGTGGGATGGGAGCAATGCAGAGCACATGTTCAGCAAATCCCACACTGACTTCCTCTACACAAAGTTTACAAACATCTGCTCGATGCAAATTGCTGGTGAACTTTGTTAATTTGATCCAAATAGAGATTGCGTCTGGGTGCTAAGTTAGAATTTTGGTAATTTTCTGTTTTCAAATTAATGAGGGTGCCTGTCTTCAAATTTTTCCTTATGTCCATTTTTTTTTTAGTTTAGTGTATTAAAAGATGCCAAAATACTGAGTTTTTTCTTCTCCTTTCCTTGGAACGTGTAATTTTCTAAATAGCCCAAGTTATCATAATCACTTTCTCATTGACCCAAGGATATTTTGAAGAGTATTCTCTTTCTGAGTATATTACAAGGCTTTAGATTCTATAGATTTGTTTGTTTTGCTCATTGTTTGCCTCTATTTTGAAACCTAATTTTTTATATTGACTCCAGAATAGGTATCATAATAATTTCTAACCCTATGTATCTTCCTTCATGACAATACCATAGGATTTGAAAAGAAAATTTAATTATCTTAAGTTAAAAAGTTTAAATTTATGTATTTCTTTAGTTACTGTAGTCAAAATAGTCAGATGTAGTTGCTATTCTGTTTTTTTTCCCTGAATTTTCTCCCCATTTAAATCCTTCCACTACAGAATAACAGACAATTGAAGAAATAATGAATTTTTAGTTTATTGCAACCATTCTCCTTCAAGAATCACACAGGCAGTAATGACACAAAGCTGACAAACATAACAGGGCAATTGCACACATGAACTCACAGTAGCTATTATTGTCTACACAAGATCTGCATGAGATCAAGCCAGTCAACATTTCATCATGGAGTCTGCAGGGTCACATGATACTCAGCCTTTAGCTGAAAAGCTATTATTGTTTGTTTGTTGCTGGAGAAGGGACAGTCACTTCAGTATGGTGACAGCTGGTCTATTGACCAAACTGCAGTGCAGGACCACACACATGTAATTGTGGGCAGCACTAATTGAACTCAGATCTGAAAAATAATGTACAATTATGGGAAGGAAACACATTAGAGGGACTATGGAAGGAATTGGTTGAGGGGTTAGTGATGCATACAATCAAAGTCCATTGTATATGTATGAAGTCTCAAAGAATAATAAAAATAAACTTATTAAAAAATACCCACACAGGTTATGGCCTTCATTGAAATTAAGGCATTTTTGACCCTCTATGCCAATACCAATACAGAGCTCTATTTTCATGATTTTTTAATAAGTTTAGATAGTATAGCAATGTTTCAGTCCCTTTTCCTCTACACCTATTACTGACTGAATGCCTCAGCAAATCTTCCTTCATAGGAATATGTTTTATGCTTTGGCACAATTTTGGAAGACCTATTTGGAAGCTATTGAATTTGAACTATCCAAAGGTAGGAAATTAGATCACAAGAAGAAATAAAAACCTGTAGGACAATGTTATATTATTATAAATAAAATTCATCAAGATATCTCAGTGAATAAGATCCTACTTATAAAAGTGTGAGCAGCTAAATATGAATCTCCAGGAACTGCAAAACCTGGTATTGTAAGCAATATTTCTATTCCCACCAGTCTTGTTAGGATCTGGAAACAGAAGTGGGAGAATTCCTAAGAACTGAGTCAGCTTCAAGGATAAGAGATCCTGCTCTGAAGAAGGCTGAAGGAAAGTTCCCAAACCAAAGGTTGTCTTCTACCTCATATGTTCACATGCATATCTACATATACACACAAATATATACACACATGCCACCAGCACCACCACCACTAACACAACCACATCATAAAACACCACAATTAAAATTAAATATGTAAATGATAAAGTATTAGCTCAACTTTCAACCATAGTGAAGCAGCCAGTATAGCAAGGGCCAAGTGTGCACTGGGATATACTCTTTTTTGAAAATTGTCTGTGGGCAAAAGACTGAATGCAATAGTCTTAGATCCTAAATTCTGCCATTTAATATTTGTGTTGCCTGAGAGAAGTAAATTCTTCACTGACTCTCAAAGTCTTTAATTGTGAGAGTCTTCATAAATACTAACTTGTAAACCAAAGAGGAGAGATGCATAATATTAGGCACAGGTTAAGTGAGGGACAGAGGACATTCAGCACTGCTCTTTTATAAGGCGAATTTATTCTCTGAAACGCTTTGAAAGTGATGAACTGGAAATTTAAAGAAAATCCTGTGGAAACCCAGCTACAGCTATGTGGATGACACTGTTTTCTCATCAACCTGCTAAGCTGTAACATAAAATTTCACAGCATAATTTCTTAACTGAAAATAGAAGTGATTAATTACTATTTATGTCTATTTTCAGACTTGTTTACATATAGGTTTTACGTGAATAAATCTTAAATCTGACACATCAAAATAAGCAAAGCTTAAATATATGTACATGATTTTTTAATATCCAATTAGCGGTTTATAAAACTAAAAGACTCTTAAATGATTAAGGCCATTATCAAAAATAAATATTATGCCTTAGAAAACAGGGAAAATATCTAGAAGCTATTGTTTTTCATAGAAACAGTAATACATACAATGTACATATAAACTCTAAAACTAAATTTTAATATAGAGAATAAATACAATTATCTGCCAAGTACATGAAACAATATTATGCAATATTATTATCCAGCAGAGAAATATAAATAAAAATATAGTTAGACATTGCTTTACAAATACTAAGATGTCTACATTTAAGGTTATAGAGTATTTTTATACAGTTAAACATTTTTCTTGCAGGTGGGAATGATAAAAAAAGGCACAGGAACTTTTAAAACTAGTCTGGCAGTTCATTAAAGAATTCAGCAAGTCATTGTATGAATATGCCTTGCATATATCAATTGGCATATATACAGAGGAATTTAAATCATAATTTCATATTTCATAGAAGGTGAGATGTTTATACAAATGCCTACAGCATTACTAATAAATAACCAAAAATGTGGATAATGTAATTGACTATCAGACCATGAAAGAATGAAAATTGTTACAA
This sequence comes from Bramus lutescens, assembly GCA_001685075.1. NCBI lineage: Eukaryota > Metazoa > Chordata > Mammalia > Rodentia > Cricetidae > Bramus > Bramus lutescens. Next base: position 15,488 of record LOEQ01007701.1, on the reverse strand, counting down.
TACATTTATAATATATAATTCTTTTCCCATAAGGGTGCATGATTAGACATATGATATAACATGTGCAAACCTTGAAACTTCATATTATGTAAAAAACATTATGTGAGTCCCGGCACTCGAGGCAGATTTAGGCAGACCTCTGGGAGTTCAAGGCCAGCCTGTTCTACAAAAGCAAGAACAAGGATAGGCTCCAAAGCTACACAGAGAAAACCTGTCTCAAAAAAACATAAAACAAAGCAAAACAAATGATGTGTAAATATATCTTCGCATGTGTGTTCATGTTAGGCATGTCTTTAGAGTCATGAAGTGGATGTGGGGAATTATAAAGAAAAAAGAGCATATGTTAACATGTAGAGTATTTGCTTGCTAGATTAATGCCAAGTGTTTTGATACATGTATAGAGTTCATGCTCTTAAAAACTATAATAGAGCCAACATTTCTCAAATTGTCATTCTCCTCATTTTTAGACAAAATGTAGGAAATTTTTGCAGTTGTTATGTGTGGTGGCATAACTCTGTAATCTGTAATCTATCACTAAGGACATAGAGGCAAGAATTCAGGTATAACCTCAGGAACATAGCAAAGACAAGACATAAAACCTTGTCAACAAGAACAAGAGAGAGAGAGAGAGAGAGAGAGAGAGAGAGAGAGAAGGAGGGAGGCAAATACAGAGACAGAGACATAAACATGGACAAAAAGACAGAGACACAGATATTTGCATTTATTTGAATCCCTCTAAACATTACATAAATGTGATCATTTTACTTTATAAATACACTTTATTTTATAACATAGCTCTCTAGAATTGTCAGAGCAATAGCAATTTAAACAATACTTTTTATTATTGAAAATAGACAATTTTCTCATACAACATGTCATGATTATAGTTTACCCTCCCTCCATTTCTTCCAGTTTCTCCCACATTTATTCCCCTCTGGAGCTACTCCACTGTATTTCATTATAAAAGAAAAAGCTTCTAAGAGATAAGAAGCAAACATGACAAAATAAAATATAAGATGAAGCAAAACTTACATACCAAAATTGGACACAGCAATACAACAGGAGAAAGAGTCCAAAGAGCAGGCAAGAATTGGAGACTCAGTCATTCTCATAATCAGGAGTCCCATAAAGATACTAAACTAGAGCTATAAGATAGATAGATAGATAGATAGATAGATAGATAGATAGATAGATAGA